>CP099841.1:35251024-35348739 GCA_030062745.1 Capitulum mitella
TCCCATGGAGCTATTGATTCTCGAGACAGATAGGGGGCGTTAACTCTTCCCCCTTCCCCGTCAATGAAAGGTAATGAAATACTCCAGTCGTATCCAACTTAATGCGCAGAGGGGCCTGATGCATGGAGTTCTGGCAAAAGATGAGGATGAGGATAGATGAGCAATGACGATATTTCCTCTGCTGGGTTGATCAAGCAGGCCCTCGTCTACCCAGTGGGCACTGTAAAATGAGCTAACTGGACATCCCCCCGCACGCACATTTCTGCTGAACTACACTTTAGGAATAACAAGTCGACCGATAGTGACACCTATTGTCGTTTGCGGCGCAGACGACAAAAACTTACTTTCTTCAAATTTCATTACTCCATTGTGACAGAAGTAGCGTTGGTTGTTGCGTACGCGCAGCTCTCCATCTTTATCACACGTCATAGGCTCTCCAGCCTTGTTGCCCTCGTAGCATGAATGGCTAGAGCAGCTGTAGCCTCTCTCATCTTTGCACGTGCACTTGTTGCCGCACTCATCAATGTAACCTGGTCCATGCTGGCATACAGCTGCAACAGAGCATTCCCTCACATCACACCTCACCACATCATAGAGCACATCACATCAGCAAATTTGCTTCCCCTCCCCACACACGCACACACTTCAGGTTGTGAAGTCTGAATGGTGGCGACCAAAAGACTTCCTTGCGTCCAGCTACAGACAAAACAGTCAACTCATGACAGCTCAGGCTCAGAACCACAGAAAATGCTCATAGCAGACGATTGCGAGCGATGTCGCAGCTTAATATCTGTAAGAGTGGTTAAAGCGCAGCTGTACCACCAGTCGCCATTGTTCATTTTGTTCCAGAGAAGACTCTCAACCCGCACCCGACCGTGGGTCGGCGGCGATCACGCCCGACTGGGGGGAGGGGGCGGTTGACCGCCCCTTCTAACTAACGAACGGTTGGTCGTACGATAAAAATAAGCACACCGTTGGAAGACCCGCGACAAGAAGAGCTCGAAGCTGCTCTCCTTTTTAGTTTTGGATAATATGTAAGCCATTTAAGCCGTATATGTTTTGTCATAGCCGACTCCGTGAGACCGAGAAACGGCCTGAATCTCAAGGGCTATGACTAATAACGCATAGGTAAAAGCACCAACGCACATATAAAGGCTCGTAGATACCGATGCACGCCCAATCTCTCAGATTTGTTCAATATATACGCCGAAACGTTGAGTTAAAGACACAGCATTTTTCACGCCGGTTGTCGGCGGGCGCCGCTGCCTTACGCAGAAAAGGTTAACGAGAACTAATTTTAGCGTTCCTTATTTTCACGACATTAGCCTGTCCATGTCAATTTTGTTGGTCTTAGTGGTTCTTGTGATGGTTTCTCATGCTTCAATTTTGGAAAAAATCCATTAGTTACTAGTCTACATAATTGGCAGAGCTTTATTCGCGAAAGACTATTTCTTCCCAAAATCTGCAATTTTTTAAAACTTTTTGAGGTTGTTGGTATTACTTGCGTCTGTGGAAGTCAGTTCTGCGATTTGCTACCCATTCTGAGTAATTTATCGCTGACTTTGACGGTACATTTTGGCTCACGACAGGTATTCGTGGTCTGACCTCAGGTCAATTGCTGGAAGTCATTGATACTTTGTCCATTGACGGTAATTAGATGTCTGCATCACGTCACACTAAAAATGTTATGAAAAATTTCGCCGATTTCTGAAAAACTACATGTTTTAATAATGGGCTCGACCTTAGGTCAATGACCCAGTATTTTCCGAAAAATCTGAGATAACAAATTTGTGTCATCTATCAACATTTCTAATCTCTGAAAGTATTGTTGTGATATCTTGTTTTCCGAAAAAGTAGAGGATGCTAATTTTTTGGGCATAGGTCCGTTCCATCTGACCTAGGTCAGACACCTGACTTGACCTGAGGTAAACACAATATTTTACAGCATTTTAACACTACATTATATAACAATGGAACACTTTACACAATGTGTAAAAATGATCCAGCAAAAGGTACAAAAGGTTGGCGCTGCGTTTGTTTCTTCTCTCGCAATCCCGGAAAAACCTCAGAGGAGGGGAGTGGTCAACCGCCCCCCAGTCGGGAGCGGGTTAATTAACGTCTTTGTGGCTGGGTACTCACGTATTCTCTCACATCCAATGAGCGTGCAGGCGAAGATACCGGTAGATGTACAGGTGCATGTGTTACACTCTACTTGTCTAGTTTCTCCAGGTGTGCATTGCGACTGGGTATCTAGAACAACCATGCGCCTCAGTCAAAAGCCGTATAAACTGATACAGCATCGTAAATAACATGAAATCATGCGTCGGATGCTGGGCGAGAAAGTAGAACTTGTCGTTGCTGGCAGCCTAGCTGGAGGAAAGAAGCAAAGAAGAAAGCGCATCCCACATTCCACTGCAATTTTCCCCAGTTCTTTTCATATGCCTCTCTACGTTATTCATTTGATACGAGTAGAATGATGTGATTCCTAAGCGTGCGTCTAGATAACAATGTTTTCCTAGATCGGAAATCTAGATCTCAGGTACCGTATCCAAATCCGATCAAGATCCATGTCCTCTGATTTACTGGAAGATCCACTGGGATCCAAATCCAGCCTGGCATTTTACGGAAAGATCTGGTAGACTGAAATATTCAGCATCTTATGTTTCAAATAGATCCGGGGATCCAAGATCCAGGAAAGATAAATCAGAATCAAAAGCACAGGCTCTGACTGGTGAATAGATTCATCGGTTTCCAGTAACATGGCCAAGACTGAGATCCTAGACTAAGACTATCGCACAAGGCCAAGACCAAAACCAAGACTAAGAAGAGGTCAGACAGCATCTGGGATCAAGTTGAATTTATCCCAAGGTTCAGATCCGATCGAGAAATCAGGTACTTCTTTTTTGAAAGATTTGCTGAGAATCCAGGGTCTAGATCTGGTGCCTAGGTAGGATCTGGTGTCTGGTAATTTCTGAATGCAAGCTCTGTCCATCGGGGAATCTTCGCTCCGGTCCTGCGTCCTCTGTCCTGTGCCCTTCCTTAATGCACGTTGTTTTGTTTTATTTTGTTTTGTTTTTCTCGTTTTTTTTCGTTAAAGGTCAAGACAGCATGGTGAAACGTTGACCACGAGGCGGCAGATGGTAAAAACAAACACCCAAATCCTAGCAAAAGAGCCGGTGACAAGCGAAGGCTTTCGGTGATCGAGGCCGTGTATTTACAAGATCTTGACCCAAACATTAACAAGTGAACGCAATGGGCACCCTTAAGTGATATGAACGCGTTGCATGGTAAGGGAGAAAGCATGCTGTTTGTGTGCGCATGTGTGTGGCGTTTTCATGACTTGTCCGTGTTGTTTCGCGACGTGGGTATGTTTTTATCACACGATGTCAGGAATCTTTTGGCGGGAACTGCCAATTGTGGGATCTTTAAATTCTTGGCACGTGTGTGATTTCGACTTTTGCGGACAACATTGAAGCAAGGTGATCTCGATAAGAAATCAGACTATGGGTGTATTCGCAGCGACCCGGACGACATAGAATCTACGTGACGTCATCGTCACCAACGTCATCCATAACGTCACACCCCGAACATTCTGTCCTTTTGGTGTTCGCAGCCACCCGACGACAAAGATTTTACGTGACGTCACGTAGAATCTTTGCCGGACGCGCAGAATATTTTTCCATTACTTGGTCGATGTTAGACGGAAATGGCGCATCGGGTTCATTCACAAACTGGTTTATTTACGCTCAGTTCCATGGGGTTATGGCACATGTAGAGTACAAGCGCACCAAGACTATGAAGTAATAATGCGGATTAGGCAGGGGCAGTGATTAATGGGTTAATCTATTGTTGTGAGCGCGACGCTGCCAATGTCTGAAAGGACCTGTCAGGAAAAAGAGGAACCGAAGTGACACAAATTATAATATTACCTTGCCCGGCAAACAGTAACTGCATTTGAACAATGTGAACTCTTTGGACTCTTTGTCTGTCCGAACTCGTGAAATACATTGGGTTCGTAAGCAGTTCACTGCTGATTCAGGCTACTCGTTGTTCGTTGTCAGTTATTGATAGACACGGTGATGTTTTGGATGCGCAGTTCTTGTCATCAGCGTAACACAACTGTAAACAAAACAAAAAAAACGGACACGCTGCGAACACGTCCGGAAAAGATTCTACGTGACATCACGCACAATAGAATGTTCTACGAGCGCTGCGAATACACCCCATATATTTCAGACGATTTTGCACGTCCCTGGACACTCGAGTACAGGATCGATTATCTTAGCACGTGTTCATTTGAATTTCATGCTTCTGGTTTTGGCACATATTACACACATTAGTCTTGATAATTCCTAGGCCCCTAGGTAGACGAAATGTCGACAAATATTACATTATACTGTATTCAGACTCTGTCTCTTCCAAACCAAGTAACATTCCAAACCAAGACTAAGCATGTGTGGAATTTAGCTTATGACAAATTTCTCCTCTCGACGACGGCGGTCCACCAGTCGACATGCAGAGCGAGATATCCCGGCGACCATCGTGTGTTTGACGGAAATCACCCCGCCGGTCGGGCAGACGTGTTTCCAGCGGCCCAATGGATGATGAGGTGCTTCACCTGCCTCACCCCATAATGACGCACGCGCCGCGTCTCCGTCCAACCAAGACGCCGAGGTCGCTGACGTCTGTCGACGCGGCCTCAGCTAGTCGCTACGCGGAAGTGGGCCGGTGTCTGAGAGTGTATGGCCGCATAATGACGCGCGCGGACCAGGATCACCTCACGGAGTACCTGAGGCCATGACCTGTAGTAGCGCTGGCTGTGCGAAGTCCAGCGAGCCATGCACCGTCGTGCACGGCACGCTACACCGTGCACCGCGCGCGGCGCCCGCGCCGACACGGAGCCGCCGACCGGCCTCTGCTCGACAGTCGCCGAAATCTTAGAGGTCGCGACAAGGTGACATCATCTAACAGGGCAGGCGAATTCACACAGCCTTGCACAGGCTCCAGCAGGCAGCTCAGCAAAACAGCAGCTCAGCAGCATAGCCGCCGTGTCACGACAGCAGCCACAAAGCCGGGAGCGTCATAAAGCCAACCAACTACAACTGCGTTATGCAATTCAATCACTGCAAGTGCAACCAGAGAGCCAGAACCACATCATCATGATCGGAGTGCAGCATGAGCCGTTGCCTGTGAAACTCGCGTCCCAGGCAACAGCACAATCGACCGTTGGCAACAGGACGGAGCAGCTCGTGACGGCAGCTGTGGCGCGTGACCCCGACCATGGGATTCGTTTGGGATGGTATATGAAGACCCCCTGGTTCACTGGACCATGCAATTGTACCGCCAGTGCCGCAGCACGTCAGCGCGAGCCAGGGCCTATTTTAACATGTTAACTGGGGGGGCAAATGCCCCCCCAGTCGGGCACTTTGCCCCCCCAGTCAAGATCCTTTGCCCATCCAAGGAAAAAAACAGCCAGGTGTACTAGCGTACCCAGGAAGGTATTCTATAACGCGCTGCGCTCGCAAAGCAGCGTCTTATCAACGAAGGATGTGTTGAATCATTGAGTAATGTGGGAGCACACTTAGAAACATCACTTTATAATACATATTGCAGGCACACCTAGTGACCGCTGGCGAGCGTGTTCCGCAATTAGTACGCCGGCACCCGATGCCGCGATTGTCTGATGGGCGGCCAAGGCGTTTCATTGCATCGTGAGCACGTTCAAAATGATGATAACCATCTCTGATGTGTTCAAGCGCAAGAAAACTGAAGGACGAGCTGGTGCGCAGGGCGGTTTCGCTATGGTGAGATAATGTTGATATGAATGCGGTAACAGTCAAGCAGTGCTGTAGTCATCATCAATCATCCTGATCCGAAAACCCTGCTAAAATCCCAGTACCTGATTGGTAGAACTTCATTGAACTAGGCGGTTAAACCCGAGTTTTACGCGAGGAAAACAGAAAATTAATCAGTCATATATTAAAACCGTCAATCCTGCTGCTCCTAGCGCATGGGTGTGAGCATCCCATGAACATGCTTCATCTGCTTAACGAACATGGCATGGCCCAGACTGCAGATAGTGACGAATGTTGATGATATCTCATTGAGGCGGGCCTAAGGCGAATATTTCAATCTGAGGTGACTTTTTTATTTTGGGGCCGATAACCTGGAAATGGAGAAGTTTGTTCTGCCTGTGTTAGGACAGCTTTTACACTTCTGCGCAGTGTTGAAAAACATATGGCCAAAATTCGGTGAGAAAATGTATTTTGGCGATAGATTAGATTAACAGAAGCTATCCCGGACAGGCAACCTACTGTCTCATTTAGGGAAGAATCGAAGCTGCCGCAACATCTCGCCAATATTCTGCCCATCGTTTGCAGACTGTGACTTATATATTTGAAGTACCACGCCTTGCCATGCCACGGCAACCCACGGTGCCGGTCTGGCAATTTCCCGCGCGTTCTTAGACGTCAGGATATTTAAGGACCACCTGCGTCAATGCAGAAAGTACCTTTTATAATGGAAGTCTGTGCCACTATGGTTGCACCACGAGAAAAAAGCCGAATTTTGGTTGACCGGTGCTCAGAACTGCCTTCGCGGGGAGAAGTGCTGCAGCAATATTTTCAGTCCCACCGTGTGCATAGGCTTACCCAGAGGTAGGTCAAAACACAGATCGTCCGCGAAATGATGGTGTGGAACAAAGCCCGTATTCTCACTGCACCGGAGCGGAACGTGATAAAGAAGCTCAACAGGAAGCTTGACCAGTACCAAAGGCAAATTCTGGAGGTTCAGCCCGGAAATTGACAAGAAGAATGGATTTAGGGACAACCTTAACAATGTTTTTGACCTTGCCCTTGTCGGCACCATTAAGATCATCAAAACCAAGAGGATAAAGACATTCTCTAGGCCCAAAGGGATCCAGGTCGCTGAGGCGTCATGGTGGTATTCGATAAGTTCCCTTCTGAGAAGGAGGAGCGAGCTCTTCAACGACAACCGTAGGCCGAAGCTTTAAAGGGCCCGCCGTTAGATTAAACAGCAGACCGAGCATGAGGCAACTGCCCAGCTGGAATACTCGCCTACCGACAACACATAATTGACAGATCAGGATGACCCGCAGCCCTTGGCCATGCCTTCGAAGCGGCCCTGCAGGAGAGCCAAGAACATCGCCACTCCTGGTCAGGCAGCAGCCCTCGATCGGACCAAGCTCAATGATCGTTCTGCAATTCACTTCCTATCGGCGACGGCTTCGGTCCTCGGCCACGACTCCTCTCAACTGGCGATCACAGAAGCTCGGGCAGGCGCGCACGTAGATCGCAGAGGAAAGCCATTGCGGACGAAATCTAGCATTCTTTCTCCGCGTCACCCAACCTGGTGGTCCACTGGGACGGCAAACTGTTACTGACGATGGAAAGGAAAAGGTGGATCGACTCTGTCATTGTAACCGGTCCAAGAAGTGCCGCCAAGCTCTTCGGCGTTTGGAAGTTGCAAGTAAAGCCGGAGCAACGCCAGCCGACGTTGTCGCGCTTTGTCTGGAAGACTGGGAGGTTTCGGACAACGTCGTCGGCATGAGCTTCGACACCACCTCCAGCAATACTGGACAAGTTGTGGGAGCAAACACGCTTCTTCAGCAGAAGCTTGAGTGACGGCCTTTTCACTTTGCTTGTCGTCATCATATCGTCGAACTGGTGGCAGAGGCGGTTTTCTCCGCGCGCTTCGGTCCGTCCTCGGGACCGCGATCTCCTTGTTCAAGAGGTTCAAGAAGAGATGGAGACTCATTGATTGGAACAAGTTTGAACCTATGGTGTATGAAGACCTGGAGCCAGCAGTGGCCGAGACTATGTTGTATGAGTTTTTCTCTTCCAATGATCGTTTCGTCGCCTTCTGCCGTGAGAAGCTCGCCGAAATCCAGCCTAGCGATGATCGTCGGTGGTTCTTTGAGGTCTCGATTATCCCCTTTGGTCAAGAGCCTCCACGGCGAATCAAGTTCCCCAGCCGGGTGCTCTCCAACGTGCCAGATAGATGGTTCCATCGCGCCAGATGGATGGGGCGCATAATCTGCGGGATCAAGATCTTCTGGCTTTGCCATCAGTTCTCCGTGACTCTCAGTGAATTGGGAGCACTCAAGCGCTTCGTCTCTTTCATGGTTGTTTTGTACGTCAGTGCATGGTTCTGTTCTTCATCGGCGGTCAGCGCTTCCGTGCACGACCTGGCCGTTCTGCCAAGCCTGATGTGAATGCTGAAATTTCGAAGGGGATCTCCAAGGAGTTTGCCGATCACCTATTTTCTATTATGACATTATAGTCGACATATGATTTATTATAACAATCACCTATTATGGCGCCCAGCGAAGAACTGGCTGGTGTGTCGTTCTTCGACGAGGGCGTGCCGTGTGAGATGAAGACGAGGATGATCGCGGCACTCCAGGAACAGGGATCGGAGAGTCCTTCCAGCGAGCGCAGGTGGATCTCGCAGAAAAGGAAGTTCTCGTCCCAGGAAGACCATCGTCGACTTCATTACCGCAAAGTCGGTGGGAAATCTGAAAGCCTACGGCATCAACATGGACTTCCTTGCAGCCGATCCCGCTGATTGGGAGACAGCACCTGGCTTCACGAACGCTAAGGAAGTCCTGTGCGGGATCGCGGTAGTTAACGACTTCGCCGAACGAGCTCTCTTACTCTAGACTCTACTTAGACTCTTATCCAAGTATACAACAAGGTACTGACGAAGGATAAAGGGCACAAGCAGTACCTGCTGCAAGTCGTCGAATAGCATCGTCGCCAGAACCCCGAGACCACTAAGAGGACTGAAGTATCATTCCCACCTAAGCCACACTGCTGCCGACAGGGCCAGTGACCAATGACCTGAGACAGAATGCGAAGTGTCTTTCAATCCAGTGTGTCAAAAGGAGTACTATGATGTGCATTTTACGCATATCGTGCGCTTCTTTTAAAAAACTGAAGCACAAAACACGTTTGGGGGCATTTCAGACATCCCTGAACGAATCTCCCAGGGATCACAAGTCCAGGGAGAATGAGTTCTTGCTGGGGATAAATGAAATGGTGTCCTTTGAATTTAATGGGCTCGGAATGCACAAAAGCCAGCGCGAATTTCATCGAAATAAAATAAAATCCAGCACAAACGACATACAGTCTTCGTGTGAAAGTGCTTAAGAGTGCTGGACCAAGGCCATATTTTGCACACATGGTTTCCTCCAAAAGACATATCAGTTAATGACAGAGCGCTGTGGAAGTGTTCATCGTAATTCGCCCTTATATATATATATATATATATATATATATATATATATATATATATATATGTCCTTTCCTTAGGAATATATATATATGAAGTGAACAAAATTCAATAAGAACACAAATGCCGGGGGGGGGGGTGGTCTCAACCAATGCGTCTCGTTCGCAGAATTGCCCCCGCAGTCATTTTTCCTTAAAATAGGCCCTGGCGCGAGCCGTCGTCCAACGGATCGTCACGAGAAGCGGTGTTGCAAGGGAACGCCCAGCATTAGGACGGCTGAGGCGGTGGACGCGTAGGCGCAGGACCAAAAGAGCAGTATAAAACCTCCCCGTCCGCCTGCGGAGGACTCTCCTTGGCGAGACTCGGTCGTATCCAGCGACTGCCACTGCGTCTGATCCTGAACGAAGTCGCCTCTTCGTCGCAGCCATGTAAGAAGTATTCATGCAGTATTTCATGCAGTATACATGCAGTATTCCATTCTAGCTTGGCTAGAATGGAAAAACTCTGTATCCGAACGGACTTATGATTATTCCTTGTACATGCCTCCTAATGCGTATTTAATTGGAGTGACGCTCCTTTCGGCTGGGTGTAGTTTTTGCACGTGGGCCTCAAGTATCACTTTTGTTGGCACGCTACGTTTTGTTCAGAACAGCCACGGTACCATAAAATACACTATTGTGAGTAAAATGTTTCGCTTTGACGCGCAACTGGGACTGGAAATTCCCAATACTTAAGGAGACGGTCGAAAATGAGAAAATGCAGAGGAGCACAAAAATTTCTAACACATGAGCATATCGAGAGCATGAGGCCAGTAATATAGCAACCGCAAGGGAAATCGAAAAACTATCCATAAAACTTATCAGTTACTGATTTGTGGTGACGTTTAACGAACCAAGGAAAATTTTTTATCTGATATAGTAATATCCTGCTTCCAAGATTAACTGATATATACATATATATATATATATATATATATATATATATATATATATTTGATAGTGATACAGAAATAAAATTGCCGTTGGTCGAAACGAGGAGGGCTAAATCCATTGAGAAGCACACATTTGGGGAAGGTTGGGTCGTCGGGCCTTCGGCTAAGTCTCCCCCTCGAGGTCTGTTACACAAAACGACACTCCTGGCGGCAAACACAGATGAACTCCACGAGCTCTGCCGTACGGTGTTCTGGAATAAATCGCGCCGGGAAGTTGTCTCACTTGGGAAGGCGGCAGCGGCGGCCAGGAGGCCGGACAGCAGCAGCAGGGACGTCCTCATCCTGCAGGGCGAGGTGCAACTCTGCTTCAGCGGGCCGGCCGGCGGCGGCGCCGGCTTTTCAACCACCGGCAGCGGGAGGGGGCGGGGCGTTACTCCCACGTCCGCCGCCGCCAATCCAAACCAGAGCGTTGATTAAGGGCGACAAGCATGACGAACGTATGAGGGCGACTGCGGACCGCATAAACACCGATGGCCGCCCCCGGCAGCCGTGTTTGAGTGGTGCCGTAATGGAGCACTGCGTTCTGATAGGAAATACTGCACCCTCCGGTGGCTCGCTAACACATTGATATAGTACCCTGGGCCATTTGGAAGGGTAAGCAGATGCTAAAAACATCGAAATCGCGGCTATCGTGAAGGGCCGGAAAGCTTTTCCGAAGGCGGTGGGGTGTTTGGAAGTCCAGAAACAACTGGAATTGGTCTCGGTGGGGCCAAATTGACTAACAATGTAAACTCCGAGGACCAAAATCAATATCAGTCAACGTACAAACGTTTTGAATTGGGATTTGCGATGACTTGCAACTTATTGTACCTACTGTTCTGTCTGAGGCGCAAAGGCATCGCGTACAGTGAACTGAACGAACCCCTTGAAAGTCGAAGATAATGATGGAAAAGCTCAGGTATGGTCAATAATGGACCTCTGTTTGCGTGCATGTGGATGCAATGGACTGAGGACAGTCCACAGTGGATAGTGGACAGTGGACAGTCCACTGCATGCACTGCATGTGTATGCAGTGGACTGAACAGGCCTCCTGAAAGTCGAAGATAAAGATGGGAAAGCTCATGTATGGGTTAGGATGGACTTTTATTTTACGTTTTTATGCACAATATGACGCAAATCTTGATATGAAGAATGTCATGGCAGTGCAACTGTGGGGCTATATGGGGGTGCCGTCGTATTAAAAAAAGAAAAAAACAGAGGGTTGCATGCACCCGCCATGGCAATTATGGAAACACCCAAATCCCGTACTATTTCTACGTCAAAGTGGATATTTAGAGATCTGAAACTGCCTCTCATAGCTATGCGATTTCTGTGTACCGTAATCACCCAAGTATAATGCTTACCCAAGTATAATGCTCCCCCCACTTTTGAATCGAAAAACAGGTCTTTTTTGTCATACCCAAGTATAACGCTCCCCCTAAGTTTTCAGATTTTTCTGTTAAAAAGAAGTTTTCAGATTTTTTATGAAAAAAATTTATTTCCGATAAAAAATTACATTTTCTGCATTTCCATCATAATCCATCAAAGTCATCATCATCACTGTCATCAAAAAGTTCATGAAACTCTTCCGGAGTTAGTCTTGCATCTGTGTCCCAGTTGGGGTCAAGTTGGTCTTCATCTTCTTCATTTTCTTCTTCTGTGTCTTCTTTCCAGAGTTCATCGTCTTCTGTGCCATCCAAATTGTTTGAGATTCCAGTCTTCAGGAAACTCTTGACAACCATCTGAGACGGAATGTCATCTCAGGCCTCCTTGACCCAAGTAGAGACTAGAGACAGGCTAGGTCTCTTGAAGTTTCCACTCTTGGTCTGTTCTTGCTGACCAGAAGCCATCCAAGCCATCCATTTTTGCCTCATTCTGTCCTTGGACGGTTTGTTCAGAACGACATCTAGAGGTTGCAGGATGGATGTCAAGCCACCAGGAATCACTGCTTGGGTGGTGTTGAGAGAAGCACATTTTCTTTTCACTTTGTCAGTCATGTGTGCTCTGAACTGATCCCACACTAAAAAGGATTTCTTCTTCAGGAGAGCTCCAGGTCTGCTATTCCAAACTCGATTGAGCCACAGCACAATTCCTTCTTCATCCATCCATCCTTTGTGCACATGGATCACCACACCAGCTGGAAATTTCTCTTTTGGAGCTGTCTTTCGTTTAAAAATCACCATTGGCTTGAGCTTAGTTCCATCTGCCATGCAGGTCAGGACTGTGGTGAAGTGTGTCTTTTCATATCCAGTTGTTCTGATTTGGACAGTTTTGCTTCCCTTGGGCTCAACTGTTCTACTGCCAGGCATGTCAAAACACAGAGGTGTTTCGTCCATGTTCCCAATCTGTGAGAGTTCAAAGTCATGCAGTTTTCTTTGATTCAACACATAGGAGTGAAATGAAATTACTTTGTTATCAAGTTCTAAAGGTAGTTTTTGAGAGATTTTTGTCTTCTGCCTCAGGCTCAGGCCATTTCTCTTCATGAATCTGTGGACCCAATTCAGAGAAGCCTTGAAACCTGGATCTCTCTTCCTTCTGAGAGCCTCTAGCTGGATGTGAAGCATCGTGACAATGTAGCCACTGCATCTCTGGTCAGTCACCCATTCCACAAGCTCTTTTTCCAAGTCCGGGTACTTGGCTGGAAGGCCCCTGCATGCTCTTTTGGTTTTTGGCAGCTCAACCAGAAGTTCTTTCTGTTTTCTCCACAGCCTGACATTTGCCTGTGGAATTGTGAATTCTCTGGAAGCAGCCCAGTTGCCATTTGCTTCTGCAAATTTGATGACTTTTAGCTTGAAAGAAGCCTCATAAGAAGACCTTTTTCTTTTCAATCCTGGAGTGTCAGTCATGCCTGTTTGGGGGATACAGAATGATTGTCGTTCAAATTAACAACGGTAAATTAACAACATTCGACGCATAGAAGTTCATTCCTTCATTCTCACTGTAACTTCTTTACCTGCACGGGCCAATCAATGAATGATCTCCGTCTCTATTGTGATCAGCGCTCTACGAATGATGAGCGTTCTGATCGTCCCTATGAATGATCATCGCCTCTATTGTTCATAAAGAATGAAATGAGTGACGCTTACACAAGTTGTTCATTGTGAACTTTCACTCGATAAGATGAAGCATTATTCGGTGGCTGACAAAAACTAAGCGATGGGGGCGTTCCGGCTTGGATGCTCAATTAAGCAGATTTCTCGATTCCTGCAACTTTCCTTCCCTTTATTATATTGATTGATAAAATACCACAAACGTACTAATAAAATTTATTACATAATTTGATCTCCCCTTACACAGAATTTGACTTTGCAAACTGGGATTTCTCACATACTCAAGTATAATGCTCCCCCAACTTTTAATGTTAAAATTTGGGACGAAAATGGGAGCATTATACTTGGGTGATTACGGTATGTGTTAATGCTTGCGACACCGAGAGCAATGAGGAATACGCAAAGCCTATTTTTAATAACGTTATTTTTTACGATGAATCTCTTGTCACCGTTGATATGCAGCACACCCACTGCCAGACCAAATCTCGTTTCTTGTGGGACATTATTTTCCGGCAGGGTGAAACTAGCCGCCCCAGCAGAACTTGTTTACGAGGCCTTGCAATTTTGCCCTAACGATGGGAAGCAGGCATTTTAAAAGATGCAGTTGGCCCTTTGATCGCCCCCGGCCATGAAACGGCCTGCCAAAGTCTGAGAGGGCTTGCAGCCGAATGTGTGCAACATCAGTCGGTTTCCGACGATGAGCGGGGAGGCGCGCAGGCCCGCCCGGCCTCCGGGACAGATGGCGGCTTGCCTGCAATATCGCAGCATCGTGAGGCCCCAAATGCTCCTGACGTATTTGCGTGCACTCCGAGGAAACTTACTCACTCACTCACTCCGAGGAAACTTACTCACTCACTCACTCCGAGGAAACTTACTCAGTCACCAACTGACAAAACGCAATTGTGAACTCAGACCTCCAAGATTTTTGCCGCATTTTTTGCCGTACCAGCAGGTACGCTGTCGTCAGATGGCCTCCTCTGCTTTCGCCGAATACCACGTATGACTTCGGCACTCAGACAGGCAAGACACTATGCAGTCGGTAAAAAAAATCGCCTGACATACCGTCCCCTGGCGGAGGCTCCGGAGCATAAGAGATAAAAAGTTTCCCAGACCGAAAAGAAATTGTTCCAAGTCTTGCAACTACAGCTCTTAGAGGTCCCTAACGCAAGTATGATGCCTCAATACTTTTGGCTTGTTATTCCCCGAAACGAATATTTAAAAAACATATTTTAGACTTAATATTGTCCGTTTAATATAACTTCGCGATTGTATAATCATCTGTTCTCTGTTATAACATGCATTCAGAATTGGTGTTCTGGCGATGTTCTAGCGACATATGTTGCCAGCGGACGGTAGCTCTTCTTCCCGTGCTGGCTGTTTTAAATCCCGTGCTACTAACCTATATCTTCTTACTGCTTCCTCTTCCTAACTCTTTTTGAAAGTCTGTTCGGTTTCTCGCCGTTTCACAGCGTCGTCGTTTTCTGTATTTTCAGTATTTCACAGCGTGTTCTCATTTTGCCTTTTTCTGGGCCGTCTCAGAATCTTCTTTACAAAAAATTCATATTTCTCATTTATTAAGCACGGGTAGTTTGCGCTATCATATCCAGATTACCCTGCAAGGCAATCTAAACTCATTTTTGCAGACATCCCCGATCATATATACGACTCTTGATATAAACCACCTGTCGGGAACACTGACGTTTTTTTGGCCTAGCTGTTTACGTGTGGGAATGACATTCACTTCGGGATTGCCCAAAGGTCGATCGGGCTGCACTGCTAGGCGTCTGTGCGTGCAGCGCCTGGTACCGGCGGGCCTCTTGCAGGCGACGCTGAGCAGTGCCAGAGTCACTCATCACAGGCCCCGACTTCCTTCGTACGACGTACAGCACGAAGTTTGATTATACGTCAGAGCACTGGTGACGTCAATGGTTTTACCAAATCCGTTGTATATGAAAAATGCACACGCGTTGTGATGTTTCAGAACAGATCGTCAATTTTGGCCTATGCCGAAACGTCGCCATGTTAACACACACACACACGCACATATATATACATATATATATATATATATATATATATATATATATATATATATATATATATATATATATATATATATATATATATATATATGTGTGTGTGTGTGTGTGTGTGTGTGTGTGTGTGTGTGCGCGCGTTAGTGTGTTAAGACATGTTTTGTTAAAGATCAAGTATTATTTTGTTTTTACCAGGTTCTTGGCACATTGTTCGAGTTCTCGAATGATCTTTTTTACATGATCCACTGAAGCCCTGATCTATTGGGTTATAGACAAATACCATGCGATCTCCAGAAAACAAAAAAAATGTTGGATAAGGATCCTTAATAAAACAAGAGCACGTACCCGTGCACACGGTTTTTATACGGATGGGAAGTTCATTTCAAATAATTCACTAAGTTCTAAATTGAAGTAATTTTGATCACAGAAACTGGAATGAAACAGAAAGTGGAATGGAGCTGTGAATCACCCAAACGTGGCGAATCGCTCAGGATTACTTTCAAGTCAAACTGGATCAGTTCAGATGTAACCCACCATCGAAAACTGCCAAACTAAGGCTGGTCCGGAAATGCCAAAAAGAGCGTACTGTTCACAGTCTGAACAAAGAACATTTTGGGCGTCCAAGAACAGTTGGAACCAATGACAACACACAAAGGGTTTATGCTGCCCCGAAGAAGAGCCCCAAACGTTCCCTACGCCGACACCACCAAGCTCTTGGTGTTTCGCACAACTCATTGTGGAGGACCACGCGATTGGACCTGACACGATACCCTAATCGCATCAAGTCAAGCATACCTGAACTGGCAGAGACACGCACAAGAGGGCGCATATGCGTGACTGGTTCACAAAGGCCATGGTCGGCCACACAGCCTTCATAGAGAACATTTAGTTCTCGGATGAGGATCACTTTTTTTCTCCATGGATACATCAGCGGGAAGAAATGGTATTCTGGGGATCATCACCACTAACATAAGTATTCCAGAGGCCTCTCCATGGAGAAAAATTGCGTAGCATGGATCGCCATGAGTAGTCATGGAACGACTGGGCCATTCTGGTTTGAGGAGGATGGAAAGACGGTCACTGTGAGCGTTATTTGCTAGGGTAAGGTTCCGGAGAGGATGTGGAAGGACCTCGGGAAAACCAGGCATCAAGAGAAGAGCAGTGGTTAAAACAGGTTCGTTCGACCCGACGCACCGCCTCAGGAACTAGAACTTGGCTCCAGGCGCCTTCCGGGCTTAGCAATATCTCCTACCGAACGCAAAACGAATGGGTGCCTCGCTCTCCCGACCTCATCTCACTGGACTTTTTCCTGTGGTGATTCCTGAAAAAACAGTGTGTACTGCAAAAAGAGCCGGACATTTCAGGACTCACAGGATGCCCATGAGTCCATCGCTCCGATCATCTCTAAGAAGACAGGCCTAGCAGTCATCAGACACTTGGCGAGGAGACTAGCGATCTGCTGATGCATGCGCGGAAGGCACATGGAGCATATTCTGCGCTGAAATCCTGCAAGCAGCACGCAGGGGCCGACGCAACGCGTCCAGAAAACGTATCGTTAACAACTAGCATGCCCTCCCTGCTGTAGCAGTGGGTGCTGATTCTGTCAGCCAGTTCAAGGCACGACTTCACAAGAACTGGGAGAACATCATGCCTGTTGTCACAGATTAGGACTGACACTATTATTTTCAGACACATTTTTGGCACCATCCAAAATGTTTTACAACAGAGGTGATGCCCACGAGATCTGCCACCGAAGTGTTGGGTGACATGATGTTCAATGTGAAATTTCGCTGTGCTTTCCCGAAGATGCGTAGTGACGCGACGTAATAGGATTGCTGTTGTTACACCGAAATAAGTATCGTTGTTACGAAGCCTACAGTCTTCGTTTTCAAACTGAAATCTGTAGACTTTGCCCGTGTTTTTCTATTTATCACGCTTAGCAGATAAGTTATTTTTCGTAACTAATTTACTTACTTTTGAGCTACTGTAAAAGTGAGACGAGTTTTGCAATTATGTTCTCCGCATTTAATGTTGCTCTTCTTGATATCTTGAAAACACTTTCATCTCGTCTGTAGCTGGAGGTCACCTGTTCTTTCATAATAAATTCTGATATTCCTTCGGTAACATCTGCGGTCATTCCTCTGTTTTTCTCGTGTCATGAAGTAGGTGGGTAGCTTAACATCGCAAATTGTTCTGTTTTACTATGTTTTCTATTTTCTTTAACGAATATTTGTTTTACTGGAATTTCTGCGCGTTGTTCCAAATCATTGCGCAATCGTAGCCACGCGCATGTACGAGAGCTCACTGTCACCGCGATACCGTCATATGACCCAACATCGTTTCCATCTCTGAGTCTTCCTTCGTTTTTATATGCCTCAAGGTTCAGCTTCAAAGTGAAGTAAAAGCCATCCCATCCACCAATGACGAAAAAAGGAAGAAACGTAGCCATCAGTCTCTCACGCACCAAAACACTGCTAACGATCAGCCAGCTTCGCTGTCATCATTCCAGCAAAAAGGACATTTCTAGAATCAAGAAATGGCTATTCCTCGCCGAACGAACGTCTTGTTGGTCAGTCTGGATCTTCATTGAGTCGTGTGACGATGGCCACCTTTCAGTTCCGCCTGCTGAACCGACGGACGTCTACGGCTGAGCATCCTGAACCAGGACTGACTGGCGGCTGGAGAAATCGCCTACCGCCAGTTGGGGTGAGACTTTGGACAGCATCCCACGTGAATCCGGTCACGTCGTCTGTGGTCGCCGCAATGAATACGCTGTATTGTGTCGTTAACAGGTTTACTATAGCCTTTCATCAAACCGTTGCTATTGCGTCTCTCTTGTTTCATTTCGTTACTCCCCACTGAACGCAAGATTCTCCTTTTGACCTCTGCTAGGAGACAGGAAGAAGATATTACCATGCCAGAACACAGCCATTTGGCGCATTCGCATGTTGCACGAAGTCGTCTGTCCCCATCGTCAGCTCACCGTGATGTCATCTTTTGACAGGGTTTCACAGAAGGGAGAGTTGTGGTGAGATAGGACGACCGTCTCTGGTCCTGACTGGTCTTTTGTCCTGACTGACCTGATTTGTCCTGACGCAAATCCGCCATTTCGCTCACCACGTGAAGTCCGACTGCTGCTTATGATGCTTTCTGTTCTTGTTAACTCTTAGCTGTATACTCGACGGCTGCTTATTCCGTGCAAGTGTAACATGTATTACGGCTAGAAAGGCGCGGTTTTTTAGTTGAATCTGTTTTAGTCAGTAAATATTGCATGTCAACATGCATCCTATTTAATTTGACGTTTTGAAACCATATTGAGTGATATCTTCATGCATTTAACTCTATTAACCCGTCCCCGACTGGGAGGGGGGCAGTTTACTGCCCCCTCCTGAGGTTTTTCCGGGATTGCGAGAGAACCAACAAACACAGAGTCACGAAACTTTGTGTACCTTTTGCTCCATCAATTTTACATCTCGTGTCAAAATTTTGACCTCAGGTCAGGTCAGGTGCTTGACCTAGGTCAGGTCAAATAGACCTATGTCAAAAAAGTTTAGCGCCGTCTTACTTTTTCGAAAAAAAAGATATCTCAATAATACTTTCAGGGATTAGTGATCCTGATAGTTGCAACAAATCTACTATCTCAGATTTTTCGGAATTTTCCGGGTCATTGACCTAAGGACAAGCCCGTTTTTAAGACATATCGTCGTTTTTTTCGGAAATTGACGGAATATTTCATAACATTTTTAGTGTGGAGTGAAGCAGACATCTAGTTACCGTCATTGGGAAAAGTATCAGTGACTCCCAGCCATTGACCTGAGGTCAGGTCACGAATAACTGTAGTGGGCCAAAATGTACCACCGTCAAAATCGACGATGAATTACTCAGAAAATGGCAGAACTAGCTTGCACAGACGTAAGTAATACCAGGAACCTCAAAAAGTTTGAAGAAGTAGCATATTTTGGAAATAAACAGGCTCTCGCGAATAAAGCTCCGCCAACTTTGTATATTGGCCGCTAATCAATTTTTCCCAAATTTAAGCATGAGAAACCAGCACAAGAACCACAAAGATCAATAAAATTTACATGGATCGTCCTTTTTCGCGAAAATAAAGGAACGCCAAAATTAGTTCCCGTCAATTTGGTACCGCATACGGCAGCGGCGCACACTGACAGCTGGCGGGAGAATTACGGTGTCTTTAACCCTATTCCCGGCAGGGGGGCTGAATCCGCCCCCCATCGGGTTTTTTGCTTGCCAATTCCAGGCTTTTAACGCAGCTTCACGAAACTTGGTGACTTTTCCTAGCTATTCCTTCTACGCGCCGTGACAAAATTTCAAAATTCTATTTTGCTCAAGGGCGGAGCCAGGCAACGTTTTTGGGAGGCACCTCAGGCCATTTTTGGCCATGTTCTGGGTAAAAGGAAAATGTCTGCCAAAAACAGAGTTTTTGAGATAGAACTTAAAACTTTATGTGGATGTATAGCTAAATAGTTGGGCAATGTGCATATGTAATTTTGTTTATCTGAGATCACTTTACAAGGTTAGG
This sequence comes from Capitulum mitella, assembly GCA_030062745.1. Classification (NCBI taxonomy): domain Eukaryota; kingdom Metazoa; phylum Arthropoda; class Thecostraca; order Pollicipedomorpha; family Pollicipedidae; genus Capitulum; species Capitulum mitella. The sequence continues at coordinate 35,270,876 of CP099841.1, forward strand.
TCAAGGTCAAAAGTCAAAATTAGTTTTTTTGCAATAATTTCGGCGCCGTTTTTTCAAATGCCAAACCCTGATTACATATGACGTAGAAGGGTGCCCTCTACTTGTGTACCAAATTTCAGCTCGATGTCAGGTCGGGTCACGGAGCTATAACCTAAAATGTCTGCGCGTACCCTATATCGCAAAAGCCAAAAAATGAATTTTTTGGAATAGAGTGAATTCAAACGACTAAAAACGTTTACAGATAGTACTGAATGCACACGACATCATTCAAAGTGACCCCAAGGTCATTGGAGGTCATTTAAGGTCAAAGGTCACAAGTTGATCTGAAGAACGAGTGACCATGACAGTTCCTCCTTTTTCATGTCCCTGGCACCGCCTATGCTAGCATTATACAAACATTGTAATGCGATTTGTACTTCTTTAGTATAACATGACTAGCAGAAGCTAAAAAAGTGTTTTGGCCTGTTTTGTTCATTCATTTGTTAGAAAACTAATCCTCCTATTTTTGAAAACCTGTGAACGCCCATGAATTTTCTCAAAATTTCAAATTTGCGGACTCATGGTAAAAGCCCTATCCATAATCTCTCGATTCATGCCAGTTTCATCGAAATCAGTCGATAAACAACGGAGTTATAAGAAGTCAAAAAGTACCCCCCATTTTGACATTTTTGCCGCCCTGTATACACACATTTCAAAATTTTGGAAATTTCTTTTTACAAAAAGGGGGTACTCCTTTTCAAAGGCCCCTTTTAAATTTAATTTTCTTTTTATAAAAAGGTAGTTTACGTCACGGCAAATCGATTGCCGTTTGTTGCGATGAAATCGGACAAGTAGTTCTCGAGATCTCAGGGGGGCCGAATCCGCCCCCCCTGCCGGGAATCGACCATACCGTCTAGCCCTCCGGGAATAGGGTTAACTCAACGTTTCGGCATATATATTGAACAAATCTGGGAAATTAGACGTGTATCACCACCCGCGGACCTTAACTTGTGCGCTGCTGCCTTTACCTATGCGTTATTAGTCACGGCCCTTGGGACTCAGGCCATTTCTCGGTCTCATGCAGTCGGCTATGAGAAAACATATGTAGGGCGTAAATTGGCTTACATATTATCTGAAACTAAAAAATGAGACCAGTTTCGAGCTCTACTCGTCACAAGCTTTCCAACGGTATGCTTATTTTTATCGTGCGACCAACCGTTCGTGAGTTAGAGGGGGGGCAGTCAACTGCCCCCCCCCCCAGTCGCCCATGTTCGAGACGGACCGACGGTCGTGCGCGGGTTAAAGTGGAGAATGACGCATCATGCCTTCAAAAGAGAGTCGTAAAATTGGATCACAGACAGAATATCAAGACAGAGCCAATCGCCGCGCAGACATGCAGCGTCCTACCGCTGAGGTGCTGACGGAGAGCTGGGTACACTGTCGGGCGAGGTCGGTAGCTGGTCCTTTCTCAGAGGGACGCAGAGTGCGACTGCTCGCTGTTTTGTGTAACGGTTGGATGCCTTTGTAGCAGTCATGTCAAATGGATGCGCAGTTTTAGCAGTCATGTAAAATCTTCAATATTCATCTTGAATATACAACGCTAGGAAGAACTGTGAGATGAGGAACTGGCACCAGCAGTAAGCTAGCGCAGGCCACATGTGCTGCGTCGAAAGGTGCCAGTTAGATGTGGACAGTTGTTTCCTTCCAGAAATCATGTCGTCGGATATTAAATGAAAATAAATTTTCATTGTTTATCCGTTTTAATCTATCGATAGCTAAGCCTTTGCTGGGACATGTTTCACGCCGTTTCAGAAAAATAAGAGCATGTGACATCGCACGTACCACGACCAACGGATTAAGTTGTTCCGTGCCGCTCATACACGAAAGCAAATCCCTAAATATCAAAGCATTGAACAGTGTTGTTAAGTAGCAAACTTTGATTGATAGATTAAAATGAGAAGGGAGGTCCGATAAAAGTCATTTCAGGAGACAGTTCAGAGAGGCATTACTTATACCAAGTGTTTACGTAGACAAAATACCATCGTTAGGAGTACCTACGCCGAAACCAATGTCACTGTATACAATGTCGAAAACTGAAAAACGGAAAAACGTGCACATCTCTTAACATATCACGAAAACGAAGCGGGTTTTCTAGAGCCTGCTGTAACATCTTAGATGGCCTCCGGTCGGCTGACGCGCTGAGGCTGTCGTCCTCGAGCAGCCGACAGCCCCAGGACGACTCGTCGACCGACTGCGGCCGGCCGGCCGGCGCCACCGTGGCCCGCGGTCGGGAGAGGGCGCGCTGCTGACGGCTCTGGCCGGCCCGGACCGCCCCCTCCCAGCTGGCGGCGGCTCAGGACGCAGGGCCCTACACCGTCGGTCCCTCCGCTGAAAACCAGAAGAGTACGCCGGAGTAGTGCCTTGTCGAGCATGTCGGGAAGTTTCAGGGTGATTTGTGGATCCGAATGGCGCGTTAACAGTACGTAGACACGGACAGCTGATTCAAGCAAACAAAATTTACTCTCGCAATGTGCGCAAGACCACCCAACAGCAGCTCCACTAGGGCTAACGTTTCGCTCAGAGCGACTAGCGATGCGCTTTTTCAGCGAGCTGTCAACCCGCTGTGAGGTATTAGTCGGACCACGGTACCGTACCTTTCAAACAGAGCTTGAGAAAACATCCCTCCTGCCCGTTTTCCCCGCAGAAGCAGGAGTTGCAGTCCTCTGCATCCAGGAACACGGCGCCGGGGAGACACTTTTCATCTGCAGAAGAGTCCGCGTTAGTTTGTCGCATTCAGTTTGAAGGTATTTACTGGCAGATACCTTATTTATAAATTTTATCCGAGTGGTCTGATAGCGTGATGTTAGGCGTTGGAGCTCGTGTTAAGCGGAGCTTGTTGCATAGGCTCAGACCCCTTCACGCGGTAACGCGTGAGGGGATTGCGCAGTTCAGGTGCCGGCTGATTTTGTGGCGAAATTTTAACCTGCCGCCAAGGGTGCGACACAATCGTGTGCTGGTCAACTTGGCCCTATGTTGGGCGGTTGCCACCTGGCCCGTGGGCCAAATGTCCAGCGCCGAGGCGAAAGTTCAACGTGCCGCCAAGGGTGTGACACCACCGTGTGGTGGTCAGCTGGCCCTACGTCGGGCCAGTTGCCAGCTCATCCGTGGACCAGATATCGAGCGCCGGGGCGAATGGAACCCGTCTTGCCAGGACAGGACGAAAAGCGTTCTACCAACTGAGCTACTGATCACGGTAGCTTTAACGTTTCACATCCATAAAGATGCGCTTTGTTGACAGAAGCATGCCATACTGACGTTTTCCCATTTCGACACGGTGTTTTACTGTACGACAAAATCATCATACGACAAAATCCTTCATCTCCTTCATCTCCGTAGTAAAATACCACTGAATCGAGGCGAGATTCTCCTTCGGTGGGAGGCGAGGCGGCGTCTCACCCAGGGACTGGACCTTGACGATACCCTCGTGGCACGAGACACGCTTGTTGGCCAGTTTGGGCAGATTGTCCGTGCCATTGCAGGACAGTGGAACCGTAGCGCCCTGGCCCGACAGGCACGCTTTCCTCGTGCAGGAGTAGCCGTTGTCGCCACAGTTGCAGATGTTCGTACACTGGTCCACGTACGTCTGGCCATACCGACACTGCAACGCTGTCGACGAAACCGCGCTCTATATGAAACGGCAGGTGGGGCACGCAGAGAAAGGGAGAGCGACGAGAGGAAGAGACACGTGCGGTCTGCACTGCTCAGAATGATATGGGATTCATTCTGCTGAATTCGCCAGTATTCATGGATGCTAATGGAACATGTAACAAGGATTGATTGCATTCCAGCAAGATTATAATATGGTGTGGTGTCGATGCGGATGGGTGTAAAACGTAACTACCGAACACAAAGTTCGCACAGTTCTCCAGATTAAGTGTATGACGGACATAATGTTTTAGGCGAACAACAAAGTAGTTTTACTGAAATGACCACATAAGACGAGGACCAAATAATATTGATCAAAAACGATAACCACCCGGTGTCGTGCTGGGAACTACGAATATTCTTACTCTCTGGCAGGCAGGCCATGCGAGTGCAGGCTAGAACCCCAGCAGGGGTGCATGTGCAGGTGTTGCAGTCCACTTGTCTGACCTCTCCTGGCGTGCACTCCTTAGGTGCAACATCTGCGTCACACAACATATTTTAAAAGAAAAACTACCAAAGGCTGGCGTGCCAGTTCCGTTTGTTCAGGGAAGGGGAAGGAAGATATGCTCTGAGTTCTTCTCTTTTTAACTCTCGAAATCAGCACGGCGAGCAGGGATCTGATAATGTATCAATGTCATGGCCAATATGAGACCAGGTACTGGACCTGCAGAGATGTGCATGAGATCACCCAACCGCTAGGGACAACGCTTTGGTCCGAGTGACCAGCGATGCGCTTTTTCAGCGAGCTGTCAACCCGCTGTAAGGTATCAGTCGGACCATGGTACCGTACCTTTCAAACAGAACTCGCGAGTACATCCCTCCTGCCCGTTTTCCCCGCAGGAGCAGGAGTTGCAGTCCTCTGCATCCATGAACACGGCGCCGGGGAGACACTTTTCGTCTGCAGAAGGGTTGACGTTAGTCTGTGGCAGTGAATTTGAAATCTACCGGCGGAGAACCACTAATTTTCACATCCATAAAGATGCGCTTTGTTGACAGAAGCATACCATACTGACGTTTTCCCATTTCGACACGGTGTTTTACTGTACGACAAAATCAGTTCTCCTTCATCTCCTTCATCTCCGTAGTAAAATACCACTGAATCGAGGCGAGGTTCTCCTTCGGTGGGAGGCGAGGCGGCGTCTCACCCAGGGACTGGACCTTGACGATACCCTCGTGGCACGAGACACGCTTGTTGGCCAGTTTGGGCAGATTGTCCGTGCCATTGCAGGACAGTGGAACCGTAGCGCCCTGGCCCGACAGGCACGCTTTCCTCGTGCAGGAGTAGCCGTTGTCGTCACAGTTGCAGATGTTCGTACACTGGTCCACGTACGTCTGGCCATACCGACACTGCAACGCTGTCGACGAAACCGCGCTCTATATGAAACGGCAGGTGGGGCACACAGAGAAAGGGAGAGCGACGAAAGGAAAAGACACGTGCGGTCTGCACTGCTCAGAATGATATGGGATTCATTCTGCTGAATTCGCCAGTATTCATGGATGCTAATGGAACATGTAACAAGGATTGATTGCATTCCAGCAAGATTATAATATGGTGTGGTGTCGATGCGGATGGGTGTAAAACGTAACTACCGAGCACAAAGTTCGCACAATTCTCCAGATTAAGTGTATGACGGACATAATGTTTTAGGCGAACAACAAAGCAGTTTTACTGAAATGACCATATAAGACGAGGACCATATAATATTGATCAAAAACGATATCCACCCGGTGTCGTGCTGGGAACTACGAATATTCTTACTCTCTGGCAGGCAGGCCATGCGAGTGCAGGCTAGAACCCCAGCAGGGGTGCATGTGCAGGTGTTGCAGTCCACTTGTCTGACCTCTCCTGGCGTGCACTCCTTAGGTGCAACATCTGCGTCACATAACATATTTTAAAAGAAAAATCACCAAAGGCTGGCATGCCAGTTCCGTTTGTTCAGGGAAGGGGGAGGAAGATATGCTCTGAGTTCTTCTCTTTTTAACTCTCGAAATCAGCACGGCGAGCAGGGATCTGATAATGTATCAATGTCATGGCCAATATGAGACCAGGTACTGGACCTGCAGAGATGTGCATAAGATCACCCAACCGCTAGGGACAACGCTTTGGTCCGAGTGACCAGCGATGCGCTTTTTCAGCGAGCTGTCAACCCGCTGTAAGGTATCAGTCGGACCATGGTACCGTACCTTTCAAACAGAACCCGCGAGTACATCCCTCCTGCCCGTTTTCCCCGCAGGAGCAGGAGTTGCAGTCCTCTGCATCCATGAACACGGCGCCGGGGAGACACTTTTCGTCTGCAGAAGGGTTGGCGTTAGTCTGTGGCAGTGAATTTGAAATCTACCGGCGGAGAACCACTAATTTTCACATCCATAAAGATGCGTTTTGTTGACAGAAGCATACCATACTGACGTTTTCCCATTTCGACACGGTGTTTTACTGTACGACAAAATCAGTTCTCCTTCATCTCCTTCATCTCCGTAGTAAAATACCACTGAATCGAGGCGAGGTTCTCCTTCGGTGGGAGGCGAGGCGGCGTCTCACCCAGGGACTGGACCTTGACGATACCCTCGTGGCACGAGACACGCTTGTTGGCCAGTTTGGGCAGATTGTCCGTGCCATTGCAGGACAGTGGAACCGTAGCGCCCTGGCCCGACAGGCACGCTTTCCTCGTGCAGGAGTAGCCGTTGTCGTCACAGTTGCAGATGTTCGTACACTGGTCCACGTACGTCTGGCCATACCGACACTGCAACGCTGTCGACGAAACCGCGCTCTATATGAAACGGCAGGTGGGGCACACAGAGAAAGGGAGAGCGACGAGAGGAAGAGACACGTGCGGTCTGCACTGCTCAGAATGATATGGGATTCATTCTGCTGAATTCGCCAGTATTCATGGATGCTAATGGAACATGTAACAAGGATTGACTGCATTCCAGCAAGATTATAATATGGTGTGGTGCCGATGCGGTTGGATGTGAAACGTAACTACCGAGCACAAAGTTCGCACAATTCTCCAGATTAAGTGTATGACGGACATAATGTTTTAGGCGAACAACAAAGTAGTTTTACTGAAATGACCATATAAGACGAGGACCATATAATATTGATCAAAAACGATAACCACCCGGTGTCGTGCTGGGAACTACGAATATTCTTACTCTCTGGCAGGCAGGCCATGCGAGTGCAGGCTAGAACCCCAGCAGGGGTGCATGTGCAGGTGTTGCAGTCCACTTGTCTGACCTCTCCTGGCGTGCACTCCTTAGGTGCAACATCTGCGTCACATAACATATTTTAAAAGAAAAACCACCAAAGGCTGGCGTGCCAGTTCCGTTTGTTCAGGGAAGGGGGAGGAAGATATGCTCTGAGTTCTTCTCTTTTTAACTCTCGAAATCAGCACGGCGAGCAGGGATCTGATAATGTATCAATGTCATGGCCAATATGAGACCAGGTACTGGACCTGCAGAGATGTGCATAAGATCACCCAACCGCTAGGGACAACGCTTTGGTCCGAGTGACCAGCGATGCGCTATTTCAGCGAGCTGTCAACCCGCTGTAAGGTATCAGTCGGACCATGGTACCGTACCTTTCAAACAGAACCCGCGAGTACATCCCTCCTGCCCGTTTTCCCCGCAGGAGCAGGAGTTGCAGTCCTCTGCATCCATGAACACGGCGCCGGGGAGACACTTTTCGTCTGCAGAAGGGTTGGCGTTAGTCTGTGGCAGTGAATTTGAAATCTACCGGCGGAGAACCACTAATTTTCACATCCATAAAGATGCGTTTTGTTGACAGAAGCATACCATACTGACGTTTTCCCATTTCGACACGGTGTTTTACTGTACGACAAAATCAGTTCTCCTTCATCTCCTTCATCTCCGTAGTAAAATACCACTGAATCGAGGCGAGGTTCTCCTTCGGTGGGAGGCGAGGCGGCGTCTCACCCAGGGACTGGACCTTGACGATACCCTCGTGGCACGAGACACGCTTGTTGGCCAGCTTGGGCAGATTGTCCGTGCCATTGCAGGACAGTGGAACCGTAGCGCCCTGGCCCGACAGGCACGCTTTCCTCGTGCAGGAGTAGCCGTTGTCGTCACAGTTGCAGATGTTCGTACACTGGTCCACGTACGTCTGGCCATACCGACACTGCAACGCTGTCGACGAAACCGCGTTCTATATGAAACGGCAGGTGGGGCACACAGAGAAAGGGAGAGCGACGAGAGGAAGAGACACGTGCGGTCTGCACTGCTCAGAATGATATGGGATTCATTCTGCTGAATTCGCCAGTATTCATGGATGCTAATGGAACATGTAACAAGGATTGATTGCATTCCAGCAAGATTATAATATGGTGTGGTGTCGATGCGGATGGGTGTAAAACGTAACTACCGAGCACAAAGTTCGCACAGTTCTCCAGATTAAGTGTATGACGGACATAATGTTTTAGGCGAACAACAAAGTAGTTTTACTGAAATGACCATATAAGACGAGGACCATATAATATTGATCAAAAACGATAACCACCCGGTGTCGTGCTGGGAACTACGAATATTCTTACTCTCTGGCAGGCAGGCCATGCGAGTGCAGGCTAGAACCCCAGCAGAGGTGCATGTGCAGGTATTGCAGTCCACTTGTCTGACCTCTCCTGGCGTGCACTCCTTAGGTGCAACATCTGCGTCACATAACATATTTTAAAAGAAAAATCACCAAAGGCTGGCATGCCAGTTCCGTTTGTTCAGGGAAGGGGGAGGAAGATATGCTCTGAGTTCTTCTCTTTTTAACTCTCGAAATCAGCACGGCGAGCAGGGATCTGATAATGTATCAATGTCATGGCCAATATGAGACCAGGTACTGGACCTGCAGAGATGTGCATAAGATCACCCAACCGCTAGGGACAACGCTTTGGTCCGAGTGACCAGCGATGCGCTATTTCAGCGAGCTGTCAACCCGCTGTAAGGTATCAGTCGGACCATGGTACCGTACCTTTCAAACAGAACTCGCGAGTACATCCCTCCTGCCCGTTTTCCCCGCAGGAGCAGGAGTTGCAGTCCTCTGCATCCATGAACACGGCGCCGGGGAGACACTTTTCGTCTGCAGAAGGGTTGGCGTTAGTCTGTGGCAGTGAATTTGAAATCTACCGGCGGAGAACCACTAATTTTCACATCCATAAAGATGCGTTTTGTTGACAGAAGCATACCATACTGACGTTTTCCCATTTCGACACGGTGTTTTACTGTACGACAAAATCAGTTCTCCTTCATCTCCTTCATCTCCGTAGTAAAATACCACTGAATCGAGGCGAGGTTCTCCTTCGGTGGGAGGCGAGGCGGCGTCTCACCCAGGGACTGGACCTTGACGATACCCTCGTGGCACGAGACACGCTTGTTGGCCAGCTTGGGCAGATTGTCCGTGCCATTGCAGGACAGTGGAACCGTAGCGCCCTGGCCCGACAGGCACGCTTTCCTCGTGCAGGAGTAGCCGTTGTCGTCACAGTTGCAGATGTTCGTACACTGGTCCACGTACGTCTGGCCATACCGACACTGCAACGCTGTCGACGAAACCGCGCTCTATATGAAACGGCAGGTGGGGCACACAGAGAAAGGGAGAGCGACGAAAGGAAAAGACACGTGCGGTCTGCACTGCTCAGAATGATATGGGATTCATTCTGCTGAATTCGCCAGTATTCATGGATGCTAATGGAACATGTAACAAGGATTGATTGCATTCCAGCAAGATTATAATATGGTGTGGTGTCGATGCGGATGGGTGTAAAACGTAACTACCGAGCACAAAGTTCGCACAATTCTCCAGATTAAGTGTATGACGGACATAATGTTTTAGGCGAACAACAAAGCAGTTTTACTGAAATGACCATATAAGACGAGGACCATATAATATTGATCAAAAACGATAACCACCCGGTGTCGTGCTGGGAACTACGAATATTCTTACTCTCTGGCAGGCAGGCCATGCGAGTGCAGGCTAGAACCCCAGCAGAGGTGCATGTGCAGGTATTGCAGTCCACTTGTCTGACCTCTCCCGGAGTGCATTTCTGAGGCGAACCATCTGTGTTGCACAACATATCGTGAGAACATACCAGGGGCTGGCGGGTTAAGTGCTTTTTTGAGGGGAAGGGTAATATGCGCCGAGTTCCTCTTTTTGACGCTTAAAATCAGCACGAAAACGCGAGCGAAATTTGGTTATGTATCAATGTCATAGCCAACACGAGATCAGGTAATGAACCTTGGCGGGCCTTTAACTCTCAAATTTGTGTCGAACGAGAACTAACATAGACTGAAAACAGGGATGCACCGGACCGGGGTTTCTGCGATCCGGTCGCATACCAGAGATGCCGGATCGGGATGCCGGATATCCGGTCGGGTACCGGACGTTATGCTCGCCATTTTTATTTACTATTTTCACTGGAAAAATGGCGCGAAAAGACTGAATGGAAAAAGAAAGATTTGAAAAACTGAGAAATATTGGGTAAAAATATTAGTAGTTTGTGAATCATCCCAAAGTGTATACACTTACTGTGAGCTTGCCATGGGTTTCGTTTTAAAAAGAAACAGTAAAAAAATAAAGAAAGAACGCGGCAATCATAGCGGAGTTCACCATCTCGCACTGCAGTTAAAGGCACGAGTGTAGCCATGGGCCAGGAATTGAGGGAGGGGACGAGCTGGCTGCAGTCCACCAAGAGCAGGGAGAGCCAGGGGTAAAATCACCTTTTTCGGGCGTTACATATCAACGTAGGAAACGGGGTTTTTGCGATTCGGCCGGATACCAGATATGCTGGATCGGGGTGCCGGATATCCGGCCGAATGCCGGGTGTTATGTTTTCCTGTTTTTATTTACTATTTTTACTGAAAAATGCAACGAAAGGACTGAATGAAAAAAGAGGGACATAACAAAGTCTAAGGAAAATATTGAATAAAAAAATGTGAACGGTTTTTTTTGAGGAAAACAGAATTTCAAAATTTTGTCACAGTACGTAGAAAGAATAGCTAGGAAAGGTCACCAAGTTTCGTGAAGCTGTGTCAAAAAGCCTGGAATTGGTAAGCAAAAAACCAGAGAGGGAGCCGATTCAGCTCCCCGCTGCCGGGAATAGGATTAAAAAGCATCTTGTGGCAACAAAGCCAAGGTATTTTCGAAGAGGCCGTGCCATGAAACCTCTTCTGCATTTGTGTATCTCGAGAACCAGGGAGCGAATATTCGCGAGGTTTGTCTTCGGTTTGCGATAGGGAACTCCAGTTCGCCACGGGTTCCTGCTGCTAATGTCGTCAGGATTCCCAGCTCCAACAGGGTCCTGATCCCCGGAATATCTGTAGTGTTCCTATCTTGACGTTTGGAGAGACATTCGCCGCTGGACAGGGGTATTGTCGTTTTTATAAAACTGTGGTTAATACTACCTTTAGCAAACGAACCGTCAGAGCAGAACCTGCCCTCCCACTCTGTCACACACAGTTGCTATTCCATCCTGAAAAGAAACGTGGTCGCTCCTCTGATTCTCACCACATAATCTTTGCCACATCACAACTTGCCAAGCACGGAGCAACGTACGAGCGTCACGGACCACTGGCGGAAGCAAGTACTACAGGAGGCAGCGTCGAGTGCTGCCTCAGGCCGGTCGGCTTGGCCGGGATTGTCTTACTTGGGAAGGCGGCGGCGGCGGCCAGCAGGCCGGACAGCAGCAGAAGGGACGTCTTCATTCTGCGGACCGAGGTGCAGCTCTGCTCCAGCGGGCCGGACAGCGGCGGCGCCGGCTTTTTAACCACCGGCAGCAGGAGGGGCGGGGCAAAGCGGGGTGGCGGGGGGGGGACGGCTGATTTAACACGACCTCTCTCAACCAAGGACAGCCGCCGGGATGTACTGGAGGCGGCTGATTTAACACGGACGGCCAACTGAAGCGAGGTCCTGTGAATAAGAGGGCTGGAGCAAGGAAGGGAAGCGTCCCTGTTCAAAGAAGCGGCGAACATTCAAACTCACAACGAACACGTTGACTTAAGTCAACCTTTATTCAGCCTTGGGTTCCTTAAACTGTGGAAAATCCCCCAGAATCGTAGAAAATTTTATTTCTCGGGAGAAATGTTCTCAGTTGGCCTGAACAGGGTCGCATAGGCGGCTCAATAACTCGCTTGAGATATTGAGCAATAACTAACAACTATTAATGTATATACATATATATATATATATATATATATATATATATATATATATATATATATATACTGATAGCTAATAACTGAGTAGATAATAACTAATTGAGCTTGAGCTATGAGCTGCATGCTAACTAACTTGAGCAGCAACAACTGACTTGAAACGGGTCACTCTTAAAGGACAGTGTGTATAAAAAACAGCCTGATCTTTGTCTTAACGCAGCGTAATGATCTAGACTGATTCGCTATTCACTGAACTCGCAAGACTCAAGCACATCTGGATCCTAAGAAAGACCGTGTACTCATAAGAACATGACCCTGGGACGTACAAACGATGCCACTGTTGGTGGGGAATGCTTGCCATCCATTCTCTTTGTAGAGTTTGATCGACGCTCACGGCCCGGAAAAGACTGACTGGCAGCTTGCAGAACCTACATTTGCAATAAAAAACAACCGATCCGAACTAAAGGCCGGCTTTTAGATCTAAGTCGACCAAGCTGAGACCCGACAAAACGGCTGCTCACTAAAAAAAACATTCACCGGGCCAGAACAGTGGTTTCGCAGATGAATAACGGTATCGCAGTAACTGAGTGTCCTATTGCCCCAGAGCGGCCTCCTGATCCTAAGACCGTGAAGCCACGTGGTTAGCTGCAGGCATGATAAATCTTGTGGAGCTTAGAAAGTGCATGCACCATGGCAGAGCTTCAAAGCTGCATGGCTTTTTATCCGTGAAAGTGCATTAACTAGAATTACCTCCGTAATCTCCTTGTAGAATGTCTGTTCGACATTGATATGTCCGTGCTCGCTGCCGCTTGTCCAGCAGTGACAAACAACAGAGACACAGGTGACAAACAGGCAGCGGGCCTCCTGACGCCTCTGCGCTGAGGCAGAATTCATCTCACGCGGCGCCACCAGGACTGCGCGCGTAGAATAATACTTGGCCCGAAAGTCCATGAGCGTATTTAGACACCATGACCCTTCATACCAGGCATGTCGATTTGTATTTTTTTACGGGGGGGGGGGGGCGTGGCCCGTCCATTGTGGTTCTTGATCCCAAAGCTGATTTTGTCCCCTTGCATCCTACCTGTATGAACTAGGGGAATAGGCAAAAATTGTCAAAATAATGACCGCAATAGATAGCAGACACTCAGCGAGTATGTATAAATGATCCAGTGACAGTTCACACACACCCACACCCACACCCACACCCACACCCACACACACACACACGCACGCACGCACGCACGCACGCACACACACATACACACACACACATTTAATATGTATATATATATCTTCGCGCTATATATTTCTTAATACGTTTGATAAGACAGATTTCATCCATAATTTGCTGATGCTCGTGCCTGCAGCTTATGAGAGATATTAAAACAATTTGGTGTTATGTTACAGTTTTAAAACAATAACTGGGCCAAAAAATGTTTTCCCGTGATTCAAACCTCGTTTTCTGCTTGGGAGACGGCCGATACACTGCTGGACGCGCGCGTCATGCTTCAGGCAATGTTTCAGGCCGACCAAAAGTAAGTAAAGATATCTTGGTTTCAAGCCGACCGACCGTTGTGATGGGGCGCGCCAGTGGGCTGTTGGCCGTTTGTGTGTGATGCGGGGAGGGTAGTTTTTAGTACGGTAAGAAGGACTGTTGTTTGAAGCTTGTGTGTCCTTGCAAAGTGGCCGCCCCGGAAATGGTCTGTCTTAAGATCACCCAGCCGCTTGTCTCAGCGAACCCGACAAATTTAACCAAACTTGATTGGGTGTTTGGATACCATTTAGCTAACGCTTGGATATTCTGAACGATGACAGAATAGCTCATTTTCAGAGTCGTGGATTACCTCCTACCTTCTACTGGAATTGGGTAATCCATGGTATCGCGTCGGTCTTGTGTCTGTGCCGCCAATGAACATCTTAGAGGCCCGTGGACTCATTGTTTTTGACGCTCACGGCTGCGGCGGCAATCGTTAAGGACTTGTTTACAGCCATTCGTGAAAATACCTCTGTACTTTTTGTACTGGATTGTTTTGCATGCGACGGTGGTTCTGGCTGTACTGTTGTAAGCCGATACTGAGCTTGGGAGACTGTATACAACTGGGAAATTTGACGTAACGAGCGAAAAGGTAAATAACGAGGGTTTTCAAGTTCCTCCAATGACATGGAGATGTAGCACATGGCAGGACCGATTTTAACATGTTAACGGGGGGAACCCCATCAGTGACCACCAAATCCCTCCAGTCCACGAAATCCCCCTCCCCCCAGTGAAAACGTTGTTTTGTCAGTAGCTCACGCCCGGTCAGATCTTTGACACGCTTTAGACAGAGATTGTGAGTAGCATATCTGCGTTTTAAGTGTCCAATAGATGGCGCGCCGGTCGCGGGATTTCTGTGCGGTTACCGACCGTTATGTAGGCCGATTTGGTGACGAGTCACGGCGAACAGCAGGGTGGCGTGTGGTGGCGACTTTTCTGTGGACGTTTGAGACATTGTGCAGTATGCTGGCTGTCGTCAACTTTGCTGGTAGGAAGAGTAAGCAGTGTTCTAAGCTGGGCATATCATAAAATGCGGTGTTCTTGAGAGAAGAGAGGAAGACATGGAGATCACTGCCTTAAGCGCTCAGGCGTTCCGTCGTCTGCAGAATCCCAGCGTTATTAGTCAACAGCCCGTCAGTGCTTATTCAAGTACAATAATCACAACAGGGGCGCCATTTTGTATAAGTGATTGGAAGGATCCATTTTAGGTGTTCAACAACCAAACTTCATTCCCCTCCCCACAAGTGAATTTGTTGGCGGATTTAGGTCACTATTTTGGCCGATGGCAATTTTCAGTTTCCCTTTTCGGCACTTTTACTCGATTTAAAAAGCGAAGCATGCTCTCTCTCTCTCTCTCTCTCTCTCTCTCTCTCTCTCTCTCTCTCTCTCTCTCTCTCTCTCTCTCTCTCTCTCTCTCTCTCTCTCTCTCTCTCTCTCTCTCTCTCTCTCTCTCTCTCTCTCTCTCTCTCTCTCTCTCTCTCTCTCTCTCTCTCTCTCTCTCGCTCTCTCTCTCTCTCTCTGTAGATATATATTATGGCTAGCGATCCAAAGAGGATGGGGTCCGGACCCCCAGGATTCAGGAATTTTGACGGGCTATGACCGCGACTGGAAAGAAGCAGTCTGAAATCTTATGCGCCCCCCCCCCCAGTAATTTTTGGATGTCTCATATATATATATATATATATATATATATATATATATATACGTATATATATACTAAATGAAGCAGATGATTGCCAGATAAACAATATTTTCTGAGAGACACAGCGTGGCTGCGGATTTGACCCATTTCTCTTCTTCTCTGTCAGCGGTACAGACGTGTGGTGGGTGCGTGAAGCATAAGTGTAAGTTTTAAATATTTTTTTTTGCCTTATGTTATCCGTGTATAGCTGTGCTATCAATACCGTGAAGCAAAATTGTTCCTTGACGGTGCCTCCGTGGTGGAATGCTTCCAATTTGAACAAAATAGAGATGATATGTTCCCGCGTTTTTTGTCAGCGGCTAGTTTTCTTATGGTAGAGCCATTGCCCTTTTTGCGCCACCTTTTGCCGGGCCTTATTGCGTCAGTAGCACAATCGGGGAAGGACTAGCGAACGGTGTGCTGGTGGCTGCTCCAGTGTTTTACACGTTTTTGGGGCCCATTTGAAGCGATAATCACGGGGGGAATTGGACTGCAGAGGGGAGACCTTGAGAATGAGGCAGAAATCTTCCAGAACTTTCTTGGAAGGGCTGCAGCCCTTAGCCCTCCCCCCCCCCGACGGGGCCGTTCAGCCCCGCCGTCCACTGGCCGCGGAAACTGATGTACAACAACATTTTTGTCTCATTCACCATGTAATCAGCGCTCCAAGTCTCGCAGGCAGCCCCCAGTCCGAGAATGCTGGCGACACCCTGGGAACGAGGAACTCCTATTAATCTTGAGGGCAAATATGTTTCAGATTTTAGCCAATTCATTCAGAGGGGTCGGCTCGCCGTTGACCGCACTCACTGCGCCCTTAGGAACCAGGTGACCTCGCTGCGTCCTCTATCGGGGAATTTACCTACCACTGCAAGAATTTGCTCCCTGTTTGACATGCTAAAATGGACCTTGAAGTTGAAAATGCACCCTTTTCATACCCCGAAACCCTTTTGATTTCGGTGAGGTTTTTTGGAAATGCTGGACTATTGTATTTCCGGGTTTAACACGCACATCGGAAGGGGGCTTTTTGTGTCCCTCCACCTGTTTTTTTCCTGAATATCTCGAGAACGGATCGGAGTGGGTTGGATGCTACTTTGTGATATTTATGGCAATGGAATAACTCGTCTATTGACGCGGAAAAATCGGGAATGGGCCGGAAATCTTTGAAATTTCGTGCATTTGAAGTCCGACAAACATAACGAAAACGACAGTTGTGGCTGACAAATGGGAACTTTGTGAAAGAACCAGCGTTCCACCTAAGATTACGCTTTGAACACAATCGCACGCCGTCATTCGGGCATAAGTGATGGATGTACCAAGACCAAAACCAGGGGCAATAAGGGTCAAGGTCATCAAAGGCCAAGCTCAACCAGCTTATGACCTGATCCAGATTTGCTTTGCAACATGTTGGTTTGTATGAAATATGCATTCAAAGACCCTAATAAAAACACGTGTGCGCACACTGATACGCGTACATATACCAGGTTCATTGAAGGTCAAGGTCATCAAAGGTCAAGGTCAAATATCTTGTGAACTAGCCCAGATTTGTTTTGAGACCAATAAATTTCTATGAGATATGCATTCAAAGATCCTAATAAAACCACGTGTGCGCACATGGATAGGCTTACATATATACCAGGGTCATTTCAGGTCCAGGTCATCAAAGGCCAAGGGTAACTATTTTGTGGCCTGGTATAGATTTGCTTTGCAGTATGTCCATTTGCATTACATGTGCATTCAAAGGTCCTACTAAAACACGTTTGTAATCAAGTGTATACATATATACATATGCATACATAGATAGATATTAACGCTGGCAGTGACCAGGTGTACGGATGTTGGCTACCTTCACTGAAAATACGATACGTGTTGCGCCCTTATTTACACTGAAGCTGTCCTGTGTTCCTCCAAATCTGATCTGCAAAAGATGAGAAGATGACGCCATAGGTCAATGACCTGACATGGCCTTGACCCGAAATCCTCATTCAAGACGCCAAATGAATGGGAATTGTCATATTCCACGTTGTAACGCCCAAACAAGTATCTTTTTCCGTTTCGTCCGAAAAATTGTACAGATGGCCTGCACGGGTAGAGAAAGTGTCAAAACTTGACCTTTCCACCCATTTGACCTTGAATGTATTGATATTGGGTCACAAAAATGGCGCACAATTTAAATCATTGTAACACTACCCTGTCCACAAAATTTCATGTCTCTAGCTCTTTTCGTTCCCGAGATCGGACGGGCACCTTTGTACCTCTCCTTTTAGTGCGCGTTAGCGTGAAACCCCCTTCCACTGCGCAGGTTAAGAGGGAAAAATTTTCGGATCACATGAGGGATATGTACCCCACACCCTCTGGTTGCGCCTACGTAGCCACCTCCGTAAGGCTGCCCAACATCTTGTCGGGATCTGAGCACTTCTCGCGACCGGTTTGCAAGAGTTGGCAAAAAGAATAAAAGTGAAACTGTCCATAATACAACAAATAGTGGTTCATTCTGTCTTTTGCCGTCGCAAAGCACCTGGAACAACGTATCATTTCTATGGTGGCGCAATTAGGCACATGTGGCGCGAATACGGCAGGGTTGCCCTAATTGCGCCTTTTGCAGTTTCTTACTAGAAACCTGGAACAACGTATCATTTCTATGGTGGCGCAATTAGGCACATGTGGCGCGAATACGGCAGGGTTGCCCTAATTGCGCCTTTTGCAGTTTCTTACTAGAAATTAAATAACAGACGGTAGGCAAAGATTGAAGTTTTAAAGCACAGATTATAATGGTGGTCAGAAGACCAGAGGAGGGGTAGGAGAAAGAAATAAAGTATATATGATATATATATATATATATATATATATATATATATATATATATATATGCCATAACAGCCTAATGATTGTATCAAACTCGCAAACTGATTATTAAATATTATATGTTGATATAAACACACTAATTTTATACCTATCTATGTTTCATTGCTGAGGTGCAAGGAAATATTGAGAGGGTTCGGATGAGGACTGGAGTTCAAATGAGAAATGGAATGGCTCAGGCCCCTCCAAAAGCTTACAAAACGACACACAAAGTCACAACACTCCATTACAATTTTACTGCTTACAAGAAATGGCGTTGGTGCTGGTTTATTTGATGTACCCCCTCCCTTAACATCACAGGTATTGAAAATGGTTCATTTCACACGCACAAAAAAAGTCCAGCAGTCAACACTATGTTCAGGTTTTGCGGACACTGATGCATCATGAAACATCCCGGTGCAATGTCGAGGTAGTACAGGAGTACTTAATGATGCGTTTTAGGAAGACGGGAAGGTAATGGTTAAAATGTAGTTCCTTATGCCATAGGCAGAAGATGTTGGGTCATTGCCATATGACATCCTCATGCAAAACTTCATTTAACATGAGGCAAATGGGTGCTGTAAGAAATGAATGGCCTAAAATTTAATATTGCCGCAGTCTTTTGTATAACCTGCATCCATTGTCCCGACACTGCTTTTTATTCAGCAGAGGTTTGTGCGTCGGGAACAAATGGAAACTCATCTCCCTGTCCCTTCCAGACTACTCCAAGACCGCAGGAGGGGGGGGGATTTTTCACTTTTTTTAATCTAGCATTGACCCTATGTGAGCTGACCGGAGAGAATTGGCCCAAAATGCTTCTTTATCCCCCCTCCCCTCCTTCCAATGGCGGAGTTCCCGCACCCATGCTAGTTACACTATGGAGCACAACAATTTGTGTCGGATTTCTTGCACCAAGGAACTTTGTTGTTTTCCTCCTCGCCCTCTGTCAGCAATGCCTTGCTTTCTAGCGGAAAGACTTCAAATGAAATACTGATGCCCTCCGCTCAAACCCGCCGCACAGAAGTCGTTGATCCAGGCCCCGATCGTCCCACGTAAATAGTTTACGAGGGTGACCGATAGAGGCGCCACTGTGGACTTAAATCATCGCGAGTATGTATTCTGAGGCAGCTATTCGTGAATAAAAAGATGGAAACGGAAAATGAGGGCACGGCTGCCAGATCATGCAAAACTACAGCAAATCCGGCTGACAGGCCCATCACATAAAAAAGCGGCGGCTGACAACCTTTGGCTAGCCCCCACCCATGCAAACCCCACCACACAATCCCTCTGAGTCCTCAAGCGCCACAAGGCGGGCGAGCATTTCTCGGACGTACCGGCCGCTTTTTTGGCCGTTTGCCACGCCGCGCACCTGAAGCCATTTGTGATTAGCTAGACAGATAGATGATTAGCCGCCAGGTTTCGGGCGAAAAGCCGATCCAAATGGCCCCGGGACGACCTCAGGATTGCGTTGCACACTTCATTGTCAACAAACGAATTTTGTTCGTTGAACCAAATGCGGCAGTCTGGTCTCCGCAAACTTCCCACGTCAGCACCCAAGCATCGTTCGACTGTCGCGCTGCGCGCTTCAGTCTGTTTACTGTTGAACGGCTGATCAGTTTGCTCACCGTGCTGTTGTACAATCGCGCTGCGAGCTTCCATGGAAAGAGACTGCCTTCGGCCGTTAGGTCTGCCCGTATACCATCGCACTTCGCGCTGGACGCACGTTCGCTTTGAAGCCGGTGCATTATGCTATCTTTTTAAATGCCATGTGAAAGAGCGCAGTGCGATTCAGTCGGAATCTTTTTCTACAGATATCATTTAATTTTCCTTCATATAGCGCGCTCGGGTATGAAACAGCCACTACAACATCTCTGCTCTGTTTTCGCCTTTCCGGGCTGGACAGGTGCAAAATATTTTTTTCTATTCCATCTTCGTCAGTTTCCACAGCCCCAGTCTCCGTGAAGATCGCTCGCACTCTGTCCGTCTCCGTCGGTGTTAGCAAGTCCTCGGTGTCCCTGGATATCCATCCGTTTCGGTCGGGATCCTTGGATCTAGCTCGATGTCCATTAGTCACTGTTGGTCTCCTTCGGTCTCCAACAGCCCATCAGTCTTTCGGTCGCTCCAAATCTCGTTTGATGTCCATCGGTCTCTGTCGGTCTCATCCAGTCTCTGTCAGTTTCTTTTGATCTTTATCGGTCTCCATCGCTCTCCACCGGTCCCCGTCCATGTCCGTCGGTCCGCCGATCTCTGTCATTCTCTGCCGGTCTCCTTGGTGCCTTTCAATTTCCTTCACATTTACTGAGTCTTTCTTTGTTTCCCAGAGTCGCTCGTTTCTACCTGTTTCTGTCTCTTCTTCCTGTGTTCATCTCAATCTCTGTATCTATCTCTGCCGTTCAATATATGTCCGTCTCTGTGTAGCCCTGTTTGTTTTTGGTCTATCTGCATGTGTATCTAAACGAACCTACATACCTATTACGGCCACATTTTTTAGTCCTGTAACGTATCTGAGATCCCGACATTGGAGGCAGAGTGAAGGTCAAGCCGAACAGGATGGATTAATGCAAATTTTGGTGAAGAGCAAGAGAAGCTAGTTTTGAATCGAGATGGCGAAAAAACATGCAAAACGAGACATGCAGATCTTTTTTGCGCCGACACACTTTTTTGCACAAAAAGACACACCAGATGGCCTATACTGGCGCGTTCACAATTGACTGAGAAAGATAGTGGTAGTATTTTTAAGGGTATGCTGCGAATGGCGCCGCCACAATCTTCAGTTCAACACAGATATCTCGAAAAATGTCGATTATGTGCAAAATCGAATCTTGTACCAGCTTAACTGATGTGTCATAACAGTAAAAGTTAGGCGAATTATGATTATTTTACGTCTGTCAAAACGGCCCAAGTCCTTCCGATCCATTGGTGTTAATTTTGCCAACAGTCTCACCCTCCATACCATTGTAATTGCGGTGTAAAAACAAAGGACCCGAAAACCAAAAATGCCCCGCTTTGAGCGAGTGACACGCCTACTCCGTTTGGCGGACGAGGTCAGCCCTATGAAATCATCTGCAGTCAGTACCTTGTGACGTGGGGCTACATAGTCGCTGAGTTGTTGCAACTGGAGATTGATTTAAATCGTACCATATTTTGTAATGCTTGCAAAACAGCCTTTTAAGTGTTCCCGTTGATAGCACGTGCCATGCACTGGTCCCCAAGCGCGGTATTGTGCATGATGCTTTTCTCCAATCGATTCTCTATCTAACGAACCAGATTTGATCTCGGTGCGAGCCACGGCTGACGATCAGGCGCCGGGAAGGGCGTTGTTTCCACAGCGACAGCAGCTACCCCGTCTGGCGAATGAGGTCGACTCCACTCAACGATTCCCTGCCGGTACCTTGTTGTTGTTGGTCATCGTGTCGTCGGGTCCGTATCTTTAACGGTTTCCGAGATCATGACCCCATTTTGAAGCCTTGCAAAAAGGGCATTTTTCACGTTCCCATGTTTATGCCAGCACGTACTGGTTCCGGCTCTACCTCTTTCATGCGATACGATTCTCTAATCGATTCCTTGTCGAACGCACCTTGTCTTGACGAGCTTGTTGAACTTGTCGAACACATTTTTGTGTCGGTGCGACCCGTTGTTTCCGAGATCGAGCGCCCGGAAGCGGCGTGCGTCTAAGTTTTTCGACAAAGTGTTGGAATTTTGCCAACCCGGCTCCCCGAAACTCGCAAATCTAAAATAATGTATCGTGTCACCAAGTCTCTGAGACGGCCAAGCTTTAGCCACTTGCGACCACTAGTCTCGCCACACCAGCCCATCCACACCGGCCTCCGACGGGATCAGACAAAACAAGGTCGGTGAAATGCCCAGATTTCTTTTTTATGTTGCTCATAATTCGACCGGTCGAAATCCCCCTTCCCAGTGATTTGGTCTTAAAATAGGCCCTGATACCTGGGGGGAATCTTGAAGCGTCTTGGATTACCTGAAGTGAGGCATGCTGCATCAGCTTTAAGATCACGCCACGCTGCAAACCTGCATATAAAACCTGAAAGACGGCATGCAATGGTTTTCGCAAAAAAGTGTGTGCCTAAGGCGGGATTGCTAGGCCCCAGCCCCCCTCCCCCCCCCATCTGGCTTGCGCGAAGACTTATAAACCACAACATTGTTTTTGAGACTGTCTGACGATCTCCTCGGCTCCTGCACAGTCGTCTTCGAGACAGCCGTTTGTTCTTGAAGACTGGACCGACAGCATCGAATAGGCATCTCGCAGAGCATACAAGTAAATAATTTGTCTTTCAGATAACTTGGCATTGTAGATATACGAGTATATCTCGATTTCTCTCTGTAGGATAGGTGGTCTTTGAGCCTGATGATGGGCCTGAAATGTTTTTCAGCGGGCCATGAAGATAACGAACAGGAAGGTGTGTTTAGAAGCTTAATACAAAAATAGAAGGGAACAGGAAGGAAAGATTAGAGCGAGAGAAGGTTCACCTGTGACTAGGACCACGGGCTTTGGCTGGGAAGCTCGTGAAGAGGAGATTATCCTGATTAGACATGGGAGTGTCTTCTCAAAGCATACAGATACACCGGTTTCTCATGCTTTCCACCTCACTGCCTGTCATCTGTGTTTGACCGACTGTAACAGCTACTAGACTCGTATTCGGAATCGTTGCCTCTTCTTCGGAATCAAGGCCTCTCCCGAAATTTCAGGCGCTTGGACGCATGCGCAGGCTTGCGATATTTGCATAATCACAGTCCCTAAATTGCGGAGTTCCCCACCTCTCACCTGCCAATGGCAGATGACCGAGGTATGCCCGTCACCAGGAGGAATATCCTACCGTCCGACCATCATCCGTGTATGCCGCCGTCCGCACCCACCCCCCATCAACCACTGGCCGGCTGGTCACGGTAGGGTAGGCGCTGACAGGAAACTATTGCTTGCTGTTTTCGGGTGCTGCCGGCGGCCCGCTACAGCCGTCGTCGTGTCGATAACCGGGGTGCGGCGAAAACCCACTGCGCCCTGGCAAATTATGCAGACGATCACGTGCACAGGCAGCCCGAAGCACCGGCACCACACCCAGCCCTCGTCTCCTTGGTCCGCCTAATCGCGTCGTGAAACAGCCCACCGTCGCTGCAAGTCCGCAGACCTGCTGTTGCGCGGTCGTGTTCGCCGCACCTCCGTGTATTTCGCCCCTCCTGCCGGCGGCCGTCTGAGGCGCCTCAGCTCGCACCTCTCGGCCGTCCCACGGGCGGCGTCGGCCCCCGAATCGGCGGCACCTGTGCGAAACACGCGACCGGGCGGGGACGCCTGGCCGGCCGCAGTGTCAAGCTCGGTGGGGGCCGCCCCAGACGAGCCGGCTGATTTCCAGCAGGATTTGCGCGGCCCTAAATCACGCTCAACCATCCCGCGCCACACAGTATCGGCGAGCAGGTCATTACCATGGCCGTCGTCCTTGGCAGCGCGTGAGTTCTGCCGCGCTCCCGTGCTGGACGCCAGGCGTCATCTGGTCCGGCCACGGCTCTGACGTGACCTTTGATGTGGAATGTGTGACGCCAATGGGTCTCCAGCAGCCGCCGATAACATTTATCTTTAGAGAAATGTGGGCACGGCATCACATCGCTTGACTGATGCCATTGGTGGTTTTGTTTGGATTCTGTAAACGCCAATCAGAATCCGTTCCGTGAATGCGGATAGCCTGCGGCAGTCCTTGCTTGCATTTCACAGCATTTGCCCTCATCTCTCCTCACTTATTCACGAAGTCCTCCATGACAGAATAAATACCAGGGGAAGAAACGAGAGAAGCGGGACGCGGGGAGAACTGGGACCGTACCCTGCTGTCCTCCAGGTCGCTTTCAAATGCTAGTTTCCTCCTATGATGGTACTGTTCTTCGAAAATGGTCACGCTGACCAGGTTCTTGTTTCCCAGTAGCATCAGCGGATCGGCAGGTAGGCGAGACGTGGCGAAGATTTTTGTTTCGCATCCCTGCAATGAGTCAGTTAGAGTAGGCTTTCCTCGTCTCTTTGACACTAGGTTTTATTAGACCATCCAGTGGAACATAGTTCACTGCCTAACGTACCTTCTCATCATGCAAATGTCATCGTTTTATAGGGCCGACATATTTGCCCAGTCTGACGGTAGCGGGAGAGCTGGGACACAGCATGGCCCTCTACTCCCTCCAGACCCACTTCTCACTGTGTGCCTCTGGTCCTAGGTGCTGATTTGTTTCACCTGAGGCCTGTTCCCCCCATAGGCGACGATAAGGGGGAGGCGGGGGGACGACTTTCCCTCAACTCTAGGAAAAATTAATCGTTAATTCTGTGGCGTTGTATGGTAAACATCAACCAAAAATAAACTTACTCTGCCCCCCACCCACAACTACGGAGATTCCACCGCCCCTGCCCCTCTCCCCTTCCTAAGACTCGGCTCCGAATGCTCAACACAGGAACATATGGGTCTACTGTACTGGGTTGTTTCTTAAATCAATGCCACTCTCGTGACAGTAATTCTGAAATGCATTGCAAACATGGCTCGAGCAGGGACACATGCGCGAAGTTTCCCTCCGCTTTTAGTAGAGCTTGGTTTCTACCACTTAATCCACTAAATCATACCTGACGTTCTTTCCATACTGATCCGGTTAAGGTCCTAAGGCAATCCTGGTCTGTGCTGCCCATTCCACGACAAGAAAATGCCGTTTATATGTGCAAGGGAAGCAAAACGAAGACATGTCACCTATGATAGATTTCTTGCTGCCGTTCGTGAAAATGAAAAATTTGTGCTCAAAGCGGCACAGTAATGTGGAGTCTTCAGAAATTTGCTAAGCCGCTGGGTGCGGGAGCACATCCAAAACCCAGACTGAAGGCACGCCATGACCACCCAAGGATACTGAGGAATAGGCCATTATCTCAGCGTACGTCGTTCACTGCTCCAATATGTTCCTTGACCTGGTACAGTGGCGTATCCAAGGGGGGCCAAAGGGGCCATGCCCCACCTGAAGGCCGAACGGGGCCCCCTGGCTGCCGAGCGGGCCCCCTGGGGCAGAAGGCCGCAGGTGTTTAGATAGTGTGAGGCGCCCGCATGACGTCTTGCACTGTCCGAAACAGATAGTTAAAGAAAAATAAAAATATTTTAGGTATTAAAGAAGGCTTACGAACCTTAACAAAACGTACTCCGAATATACAAGAAGGCTTTGTGTTCTATGAAGAGAGGCCCGTGGTCTGAATGGGCGTTTAGGGGCCCCTGCTAGCTTGTAGGAGAGTTCATTGCTTGTCTGGGGAGGACCCCCAGTAGGCCCATAAAGGGCCCCTGCCAGCCTCTGAAGGGACCTCCTTTCGGTCTGAAAGAAGGCCCCTGCCTCTGCCTCCAGGAGGTCGACAGGGGCCCTTTTCAGACAGACAGGGTGCCCTCTACAGACAGGCAGTGATCCCCTGGCCAGCAGAGCCCCTAAACGATCATACAGGAGCCACTGCTTTCCTGTAAAGATGTCCCTGCCGACCTGTCAGAGGCACCCGCCAAGTCGGCGGGAGCGTCTTTACAGGCGAGCATGGACCCCGTTTACACTTCACCGAGTCCCCTTTACAAAGCGAAAGTAATTTTAACCACACGGGGCCCTTCTGATTACGAGGGCCAAGGATGGGTCCAAAGGGGGGGGGGGGCGATTGGGGCGATTGTCCCCTCTCCTCTGAGGCCTGAGAAGGGGCCCCTGTCAGACTTAAAAGGAGCCCCGAAGGGGCCTCGTATGAGCTTCACGTAGTCTCTATAAGAACCTGACGGGCTCTTGATGCAGTCAAGGAGGCCCCCTCGAGGGTTAGATGACATCTGAGACGCATAGAGGGTTCCTCAAGCTCCCAAAGGGCCCCTCAGACCCCATCAGGGTCCCAACAAGGCAGAGTGTCCCTGAGACCGCCAGATGGCCCATAGGGCCCCTGAGACGACCAAGCTGAGGACTGATTCCGTAGGAGGCCCCTGTGAATGAAAAGCTGAAGGTTCTTGATGTAGTCAAAGGGCCTCTGGGAGGGTTAATGAGACCCTGACACGGTAAGATGGCCCCTAAAATGGAAAGAAGGGCCCTTCAAACTCTTCAAGGGCCCCTGGGACCGCAACGAGCTCAACACGGCAAAGGGCCCATGAGACCGCCAAAATTGCCAGAGAGGCATCTGAGACGGAAAGAACTTAAGGGGTGGCTAGCACGGCATAAGGGAGATCCTGGCCAGCCAGAGCGCCCCGCTGAACGGGCATACGTCGGTGACCTTCTCAACCTCGAGGGGAGGCACAAATGGGCTACACTGGTCTTTTTGAAACCTTAAGGGGTTCTTGATGCTGTTAGGGGCCCCTGGGAAGGTCAGGTGGTTTCTGAGACGGCAAGATGGGCCTGTACACCGCAGATGACCCCTGAGACTGCCAAAAGGTTGCAAAGCCCCTGCGAGGCATAAACGATAAGAGGGCCTCTGAGACGGTATTTGGGTTTCATGGGGGTGCTGGGCGGACCAGAGGGTCCCCGAGTACAACAAACCAGATTACACCTCATGTAACATGAGGTCCCCATGGCTAGAGCCATGGGGATCACCGGAGACGTTCAGAGAGCCTATGACACTGCACAGGGCCCTGAAATTGCCAAAAGGTCTATTGTAACTACCAGAGAGCCCCTGAGATGGTAAAAATGTTTCCCAGAGACGATAAGAGGGACACCCAGGACCACAGGGGGTGCAGTGAGGCTGATAAAGAGGGACCTTTCAGACTGCTAAATAGAAGCCTCTAGTAATGGGGGCCCCTGAGACGACTAGAGGGGCCCTGAAACTACTAGACCTTGAGACGTCCAGACTGCTCCTGAAACGGCCGAAGGACCTGGAGGATTGCCAGAGGCGCTTCTGTCACGGCAGAGAGAGAGACTTATAGAGGGCCTTTTTAGTGCCTGAGGGGCTCCTTAGACGGCAAAAACGTCCCAGGGACGACAGGAGAGAACCAGAGATACCTTAAGCGTCCCTGAAACTGCCAGATGGGTCCCTGAGACTGCCCGATGTGCCCCTGAAACTGCCAAAGGAGCGCCTGAGACGTCCCACGGGAGACGTGAAACTGTAAAAGGAACCTGAGACCACTAGAGAGTCCTTGCACGGCAGACGGCCCGAGACCACCAAAAGTGCTACTGTAGCTGTAAGAGGAAACCTAAACTAAGCTGACAAAAAATCCACAGAAGCTACGGGATGGGGGAGGGGGAGGACAGACGAGCTCCTGGGCCAGCTACAGGCACGACATTTCAAATGGAGGGAGGGACGGAACCGCCTAACATTTCGCCGTTTTTGCGATATTTCGGCCACTTTGCGTTCGAACAAAACGCAGAATTATTTTTTTTTTCAAATAAGGTGACGCGTTCGATTTTTTCGGCTATTTTATAAAAAAGCAAAATCACATAATCTTTCATATCTGAAGGGCAAAAAAATGGGGGCCCTGCGCCGACCATTCGCCTCCGTCCCTCTCCCCCGCGCCTTGGCGAAATCCTGCATCCCGCCCTTGGCGAGGGTTCCCATTGGTTACGAGGGCTCCCTTGGTCCGATTTGCCCCCCCCCCGCGGAATCCTGGCTACGCCCCTGACCTGGCACCAAGTGCTGTAAAGAAACTTGTCTGCCAGGTGGCCAAGGCTGACGGATTACGCGCACCACGTGGCTGGTAGAGTACTAAAATAGCTGGAAAAGACGGATTTCGGGGATTTATGGATCGGAATTCAATCTTTGCTATAAGTCACCCGGATCCATCATGAAGTTGAAGGACAGCGAAAGCCCGGCGTAATGTGACCATGTTTTTCAACAACTTAAAGTTTTTGCTCGTTCAAACCAAGCCGACGTACGCGTCACCAGGGTCTGCAATCTTGACGAAACGGATGCACCACTGTGCAGAGGCACCCAAAAGGTAGTCGCAACAAAGGGTCCAAAGGTCGTTAGCCAAGTCACCTCGCGTGGGCACGGCGAGCTGGTGACGCTGTGCGCCGCCGTGTCCGCCGCCGGATGCGCCCTTCCACCGGCATTTGTTTTCTTCGGCCAACACTGCGAGACGCCATGATGATAGCATCGCCCACGGCGCTCGGCCTCGTCCTTTTTTGAACAGGTATGGATGACTAGCAACAATTTCCTTCAGGTCATCAAGCACATCGTGAAGCACACAGAACCGTCAGTGGAGAAACCATGCATAGTCATCATGGACAGCCACGAAAATCACCTTTCTGTACCCGCCCTGGACGAGGCGAAAATGTTCGGCTTCTGCATCATAACGATGCCACTGCACACCAGCCATAGAATCTAGCCGCGGGACAAACGGTGTTCGGCTCCGTCAAGGCCTTCTTCAGTTCGGTGATGACGTCATGGATGCGCTTCAACCGAGGAAAACGTGTGCGGCTGCATGAAATGGGGCCACTGATGGCTCAAGCGTGGACGAACGCAGCAACACCACAGAACATCATGTCTGGACTCCAGTCTGCTGGAATCTGACCACTCGACCAGCATGCCTTTAAGGACAAGGATTTCCTGCCTTCCTTTATCACCGACAGTGTCGAGCCCCGTGCAACTACACGGCGGAGCGCCTCAGCAGCGGCCGCCTAGCCGGACACCTCAACGGTGGCCGCCCATGGGCACATCTGACGTCTCGTCTCCCCAGTTGTGATCAGGCCATACCCAAAAGCCTCACCGAGGAAGAGCCTGCGAGGAAGAAAACGTCGAGAATTACGGCTGCCACAGCTACGCCTGAGCTTAAGCGCATGCGCGCTGAGACCGAAGAACGCCGCAAAAAGGCAATGCAAAAAGAAGGCAGAGAAAACGAATCAAGGAAGGAAGCAGGAACAGGACGAAACGAAGTGCATGAGGTTCTAGCCTTCATGTGCGATAACAGCGCAGCAGTGTGCTTGTACTGTGGCGAAGAATACGGACAGCGGGGAGAAGGATGGATGCAGTGCACGACACGCAAGCAATGGGGCCACCATGAGTGTGCCGGCCTTGGTGAGGAGGATGAGTTGATGTGCGAGTTTTGCCTGCAGCTGCGGAACGCTGGGAATGCACAGAAAATACA
The DNA here is from genome assembly GCA_030062745.1 of Capitulum mitella. Classification (NCBI taxonomy): domain Eukaryota; kingdom Metazoa; phylum Arthropoda; class Thecostraca; order Pollicipedomorpha; family Pollicipedidae; genus Capitulum; species Capitulum mitella. The sequence continues at coordinate 35,299,806 of CP099841.1, forward strand.
TTGACTTTCTTGAAGCTGCCTCTTCATTTTTGGTGGCAGTATTCAAATAACGATGAAGAGAGACAGGAACAATCCAAGCAAAGAATACCTACGACAGCTTGCGCACCAGCTGTATTTCAACAAAGATGAGAAAATGATCTTCGGAGGTATTTTCTTGGTATTTCTGGCACTGGCTCAAGCAACTTTTCCACGTCAAACATGAATGGAAAAGAAGTTCTTACGTAGTTACATAGTGCCTACCTAACGCTCAAAGTACCATAACTTTCCTTTGATATTTAATGACTACCTATCCTCAACTCGCACAGAGCTGAAGCGGTCATAGGTAGACAAGTGACAATATCTGTCTATTGTTTCCAATTGGTTTTCATAAATAAGTATATTGGTGCCAATGAGAAGGCATTTCCAGTACATGGGGTCTCCTATATAAGTTAGAATTTTAACTTTTCCGGGCAAGAAATTGCTGTTGTTGTTAAAAGGACTATTTTACACGTCTTTTTGTTTCTTTTATGCAGCAGGGCATACAGGAACGCGTATGTTCATCAAACTGCCGAATACAATCTGCTGTCTCACGTCTCCCTCACAATTCCCAATACTCCACACGTTTTGTCCCATTTCCCCCGAACTGTTCCATGTATCCTTTTTGGAATGCATTTTCCGTACTCCCAAAAAATTTACCATTCTGAGAATCAGCACCAGGAGAGTGATTTGTTCACGCTGCACCTTGACATCCAAGAAGTTAAGATTGCTAAATAAAGAGGCTCTGCCTGAGGCAGCTGCTGAAAGGGGACGTCTGGTGTCCCACTTGTTCCTGTTCCCCCTATTTTAGGTCGTCCGCCCATTGTTGCTGCAGAAAACACTTCAGTCGTGCCGATCGTCACGCGTATTAAACAGTTTTTTCATTACATCAGGCTGACCATAGGGTCAATGCCTGGAGGGGAGGCTGAGTTACGTTCGATGTCGTATGAGCAAAAGTTATTTTAGACCAGCTGTCTGATGTCTAGTTTGCAAAGGAAAAGGGACAAAAGCCGAAACAGTGTAAGACAATTCTGAAGATGCTGCCAAAGACTGCCGCTTTGATGCTACAGAAATGAAAAGAGATACATTCGCAAAACAAGTATACAACATACCACAATGCATGGTGGGTGTAGGTGGTGTGTGGGTGCAGACTGTGTAAACATCAATATCGTCACCGCAACAAAAGTCCACAGGAAGACGACAACAGAGTACGAAATAAAAGGAAGACAGTGCGCCTTGTGTTTCAAAATTATTTCCCTAGCCCGAAATTCTTCGGTTCTGAAGAAGTTGAGGCAAAGTTCTGAAGAATTCCTATAAATATCTCCATCTGTAGAACGGTCCCACTGTTCAGCCGTGCAAGACCGAGTCCTACGTTCCAGACAAAGGCGTCTGGGATGCCCAAGGTCTTCTCGCTTTCAGCAATGGGAATGTCGCGCTAAATGACATTTTTTATCAGTCATATGACTCGATGTTTCCCGTGAAAACATCGAGTCATCAATGCAAGCGACAAACAGCTCAGATTAACGTCCGGTATTTCTTGGAATCGCTATACGATGCCGCCAACTCTCAGTGGTCTAGAACTCCTCACACCACCGGTTTGTTCCCCTTGTGTGATGACGTTACCTTCCCCCATTGGTTGACATCACGTCACTTTTGTACCTCCTGGCCCGGATCGTTTCCGTTTGTAGGGAATATAGATATCGCCCCATTCGTCGTCACAGACACATTTGTAATGTTGAAGACATAGTGGAAGGGTCTCCGTATAGTGTGGGTGCCGGTATATGTGTCAAGTGGATGACTGAAGTGAATAGAGGTTGAAATTCGATTTTCTCTGTGAATGACTCGCGAGAAAGACCGGCACGAGCGAGGTCGTCACTGGTTCAACTATCACGCAGGCAGTTAGCAATCTGCTACACCTTGCCCAAGGACGCCAGACATGGAAATAAGAAGACATGAAAATATGACGACGCGCCTTGCCCAAGGGCGCTGCAGTGGGAACTCTTGACTTGTCAGACAGCGGTGTCGCGTTACGGACCTGTCCTCCGCCGATAAGGCGCGGCGCCGTCTGATCAACGAGTAGGCCTGCTTTGGCCCAGACTCGTCACGCACGGCGTGTCGCGTCGCTCTGAGGCCGCTTCTGAGTCCGTCGCCGCTCGGCCACGTCTGTCTCAGCGGTGTCGGCCGGCTCGGCCACGTCCGTCGCCGCTCGGCCATCCGCCACGTCCGCTTCGGCGGTGCCGGCCGGCTCGGCCTCGTCTGCCACCGTGAGGTTCTTCCCTTGGCGACGGCGATAGCTCTCACCGGCGCACGCCGGTCGACAGTCAGCTGCTACCGGGATTATGCGGATGGTCCCGAGATGAGTCGGGGGGGGGGGGGGGCAGGGAGAGAAGGACCTTGTCTGGCAGCAGAGAAGGCTAGAAGTTGGCTCTTGTGGGGCGCCAGACACGGCTGGGGCTGGGGCGGGCCAGCGGCCCTCGCCAAAGACGCTGCGGCCGGCCGGGCCTCTCGACAGATGACAGGCGGCACATCTCGGTACCTGTACCGCGCAGTACCGGTACTGGGACATGGCTGTCAGAGCCTGCGCCACCTCTTCCCCAGCTACAGAAGCCAGACGGGTCGCCTTTTCGTCTCTCCGCCGTCTGAAAGTGATTACAGGAAGCTCCACGGCCTATCACGAGGAAAAGTTCAAGAGTCGAAACGGGTTCACAGAGGAACAACAACTGCGATCCCGATCGAGAGTGACATTTTGCATTCTTTTGGACGGGATGGGAGCATGGCCCACCCAATGTGGATCTTAGCCCGCCAGAGCTGGATCTGCTCCCCTTCCCGATGTTTTCCGCTCATTTTAACTCGTCCCCGACTGGGGGTGGGGCGGTTGACTGCCCCCTGAGGTTTTTCTGTCGACCTCAGGTAAGTGGTCGAGGTTTTACTGTCGGGCCCGCGGCGCGGCCCCAAAATCATGTACAGAAATCGGCACCCCTGAATGAAGGAATTGCGTTTGTTGCTTGTTGGTCTAGAGTTCCGGTTTCGCTGGGTTTGTTGCTTTCACCCGCGCCCGACTTTGGGACGCCGCAATGCACGCTCGACTGGGAGGGGCGGTTGGCCGTCCCCCTCTAACTCATAAACGGCTGGTCGCACGATAAAAATAAGCGCACCGCTGAAAAGCTCGTGGAGGGTAGAGCTCGAAACTCGTCTCATTCTTAGAAACCATTTACGCCCTAAATATGTTTTCTCATAGCAAACTGCATGCGACCGAGAAACGGCCTGAATCTCAAGGGCTGTGACTAATAAAGTTTAGATAAAAGCACTAGCGGACAGGTGGAAGTCCGCAAATGCTGATACACGCCTAATTTCTCTGATCTGTGTACACGGAAACGTTGGATTAAGGACATGGCGATTTTTGCAACTCTGCAAGGCGGGTGCCGCCGATAAAGGCGGTATGAAATTGACGGGAACTAATTTTGCGTTCTCTTATTTTCGCGAAATATGCCATTTCAAGTGTTGTTCGTTCGTTGATCCTAGTAGTTTTTGGGATGATTTCTCATGCCTTAAGTTTAAAAAAAACTCAGTAGTTATTAATCTACACAACTGGTGCAGCTTTATTTGCAAAAGTCTGTTTATTCCCAAAACATGCATTTTTGAAACTTTTTGAACTTCCTGTTTGAGCTCGCACTGTTTTGCAACAGTGCGAGCCAGTTCTGTCAGTTTCAACCAAACCTGAGTCATTCATCACCGATTTTGATGGCAATGCATTTTGACTCAGAACAGTTATTCGTGACTCTTGACCAATGACCTCAGGTAAGTGGTCGGAGGTCACTGAAACTTTGCTCGTTGACGGAAACTGGATGTCTGGATCTCCCCACACTCAGACGGTTTAAAAAAATCCCGTCAGTTTTCTAAAAAAACGATGACTTATGTTGAAAGCGGGCTTTACCTTAGGTCCATGACCCGGGCATTTTCGAAAAATCCGAGACAGTAGATTTGTTGCATTTATCCAAATCTCTAACCCTGAGAAGTTTTATCATATCATGTTTTGCAAAAAAGTTACAGGGCGCTAAAAATTTTTGGACATATGTCCACCTGACCTGACCTAGATCAGACACCTTACTTGGTCTGAGGTCGAAAATTGTATAAAAGGTGTAAAAATAATCAAGCAAAAGGTATACAAAGTTTCATGGCGCTGCGTTTGTTCGTTCTCTCGCAATCTCGGAAAAAACCTTAGGGGGAGGTCAACCGTCTCTCCCCAGTCGGAGGCAACTTAAGCTTGCGCCGTGACTCTTCTTAAATGCCACAGAGGGTGTGTGTGTTTTGTGTAAATGAGTGTGTGTGTGCGAACGAGGGACGAACCGAGGGCCCGGCATGCATATCCTCCAAGTATGAAAATGGGTTAAAATACATCCGATGATCCATGATTTCTCAGAAAAAGCTTAATTTCGCATAAAAACTACTATTTTTTGGAGGAAGAAAGCATTTAAACAAATTGCAGTGTTTAATAGCGTTTTAAAACGGTTATTTATCTGTCGCCCACTGGAAGTTGTTTACATCCGCTGGGCGATTGCGACACAGCTGGGTCATTTGCGGTGCGAGACTGTCAAGACGTGACTGTTGAGCAATCTCAGTGTTGGTGCGGGGAAGGATCGGAGGAGTGCTGTCGTAGTAAAGTTTATGGATTTTAATTAAAACGCTGCCGTCGCAGTGCTAATATGGCTTAGGAGTCAACGTCCCAGGCTTTTGACGGATCAGCTTATTCAACGAGCTTTGTCTCCAGCAAATAGTGACGTTTTTTGTTTGTGAGTTATGACGCGCGCCTCTGTGGATCAGGCGATCATAGTCTGAAGTCCCGAGTCAAGTGGCGTGTCTCATCAGGCATCAGTCAACTGTCTGTGAAAAAGTGGGGCCTGGCTGTCTGACCACATTTGACGATGCTCAAAGTCACATTTGTCCATTTACTTATGGCATGGTCACCCTTTGACAAAACAGTTTGCAATTTAAGATATTGTTAATTCTAATTTAAGACTGTTAATTCAAATGCAATATATTCAAAACAATTTGATTTATCATGGAGTAGAAGTTCTTGATGCATTGTGCAGTGGCTGCAGAGTTAATATCCTCCAGAAAACAAAACCATCAGGCCAGGCCAAGCAAATCACTCAATTTGATTTTTGCTCTGTGCTGAAGTAAGGATTACTTGTTTTGTGACCTTGCTCATGATAACAAGCTTTTATCCACCATTTATGGCACTATTGATTTATAGTGATTCCCATGTTAAGCTTTGCTACATGTACAAAATTTACTGTGTTGTGATGATTTTGCTCATTGTCAGTTTTGTGTATCTGAAGTTTTCTACCTGATTAAATTCATTTTTTATTTGCTGCATATTCTGTTTATGCCTACTTTACCCATCGATGATAAACGATAAGTGTGAGTTTTGTGACATTGGACCATTTTATGTGCAAACAGGTTGGGGGCCCTCAACAAAGATGGAGCAAGTACCATACATGCCACTGGATGATGATATTGAGGTAGAACCAGATGGTGGAGGACCCCCTGTGTCATTCATCCACTGGTGACGTCAGGGATGATGACATTGGTGCAACTGCACCAGCTTTGGTGAGCTCAACTTCCCACTTCCTGAATATTTCAGTAGTGTGGTCTGTTATGCCATTACTTGGGTTTGAAGCCATTGGTAAAAAGAAAAATTCTTGACAGGGTGCTTGCAGCTTGGTAATGTGTGCATAAATAGAAAAAATGACAACAAGTTTGTAAAAACTGTATTTTTCCCTAGACTTGGGCAGGGCTTGTGAAACATCTGTGTTTTTCCTTGCAGTTGATTGGAACTTTGCTTTGGAGTGCCTTGTGCCATTTGTACCATGGTACTTCAGAACTGGTTGGGATTTGATTCTGTTTGCTTGGTAACATGGTCAGTGTTGTCCCTTTTCTTTACCTACTTTGCCCATCATTGCTGGAGACAATCAAGATACTTTATGGGAACAAAACATCTTTTGTGATAGTGGCAGATAGTTGTTAGACTGGTTAGGGGTTTGGATGTGTTGCTACTCCCAGAGCCACAGTATGTCAGTATACACCTGTTCACATCATGTCTGAGGTTATACTGACCCATTATTTGGAACTACACAATAACTTTCCATACTGAAGCACAATAACTTTCCCTCTGCACAAGCAAATGGTTCAAGTAATATGGCACCACAAAGTTATCAGAAACTCAGCTGGTGCTCCCAGTTATTATGTGGTGTTTAGCAATACATCCCAGAAGGGTGCTGCAATGAAACTAGTTACTCAGTGGGACCAGCCTTTCTTGTGGCTGCTTTGTCTGCAAGGGCTACATGGTATAGAGTAGTATGGATGTTCTGGCTCAATGTCTTGGCTTTTCAAATGGCAGGAGGCTGAAAGCCTGCTGGAAGTTCTGCATGATGCGGGGTTGACTGTCAGCATCACTGTTCTTTTTGCGGTCGATCGTGGCTTGGCACAATGTTGCACCTTTATTTGGCATTCAAGTTAACTTCCCACGTTTGGAACATGTGAATGCATTGCAAAAGTGTTGCATATTTCCCCTGTAATGCATGTACTATCGCACGTTTTATTGCATGTTTTATTACATACATAATCAGATGCCAGCTCACGTTTTGCCATATCAACTACAAGGAATGAAAAACAAATATTTACTTTGAACTGCCGTGATCGGTAGCTCAGTCGGTAGAGCACTGGTCTCCCCATCCTGGCAGCATGAGTTGGAGTCGCCCCAATGTTTGATATTTGGCGCGCGTCAGCGGGCAACTGGCTAGCATAGGGTCATGCTGACTACCACACGGTCGTGTCGCACCATTAGTGGCACGCTAAACTGTCGCTACAAAATCGGCCGTGATCTGGAATTGCGCAGTCGGCGGTAGGGGTCGGAGTCAATGCAACAAACTACGCTTAGCACGGGGTCCGATCTAACATAACCTAACATCACCCTGTTTACTCCATCTACACTGTCTAAATTACTCAGATCAAATTTATGAGAGGGAATCATTCAAGCTCCTGTATGACATCCTCGTTCTTTTGCTTGGGCACGTGTTCGGCATTGCTGGCCGCAGCTGGGCAATGGGCATCGCCGTTGGGCCCCGCAGCTGGGCACTGCCGGTGGGCCCCGCAGCTGGGCACTGCCGGCGGGCCCCGCAGCTGGGCACAGCTGGTGCGCCCCGCAGCTGAAACAGCTGGTGGGCCCCGCAGCTGGGCACAGCCGGCGGGCCCCGCAGCTGGGCACTGCCGGCGGGCCCCGCAGCTGGGCACAGCTGGTGGGCCCCGCAGCTGGGCACAGCCGGTGGGCCCCGCCACCGCGAACCGTCGGCGGCGTTCAAGTATAAAAAGAAGCTACCATTATGAAGCACTCCAGTCATCCCTTAAAATAGTTCGGACAAATTGCAAGCATCTAAACATAGATCTAATAGTGCACCAGAGCTACATACAGCTTTCATTGCATCAACAGTCAGGAACAACACAAGGAAAGGGTATCTTTATATAGGTAAGACTTTTCTTTGCACTTGGAATTTAAAAAAAGCTGACAAGGTAAGCTGAGAGCCTGCACGCTTCGTTGCAAACTGCAGTAATATGGTATTCATTCCAGTGCAACCTCGAGGCCTGTCAGCAGACCAAAACCACCAGGCGATACGGACCCACATGTCTTCACCTTGATATGTCTGTTTACAAACCAGCAGACAACCGAACAAACCAGCAGGCAACGGACATAGACGCGGTGGTCAGCACATAGGCGCCAAAGATTTGTGTGAAAGAAGGTACCAGACAGCTTCCAGTTCGTAAATTTATTAGTGCTTGACCATTGCTCTCTGTTGAAAAGTGCGTTGGACGGATAACAAGCTCATTACCGTGATAGTAAAACATGATTTTGAATAACAGAGACGATGTCCCAGGTTCAACAGGACCTGGGCCATTCTGTGATCCACCATGTGAGTTAAGGTGGTATTAAGTGTTTTATGTATTTGTAAATATACATATAAGTATATAAACATAAGTATAGTTCCAAATAAAAATATGTAAATTAAAAAATGTGAACCATCATTCGGCCAACTCACCATATCAGTTCAGGTGGTATTAAATGTTTTATTTTGCCATTTCTAGCATCATGAAAGTAGCATAAAGCTGGTACAAAATGGTATGCGCACCAAGTGGCTGGCGCATTGTCCTGGTGACTTAAAAGTAATTAGCCCTTGCCTGCACAGGGACTTCTGCGTAATGCAGACGTATAGGGATGGGGTTGGTCAAAGGTTGGTACGACCCCCCCTCCCCCACTCCCAGCCAGACATGTACCGGGATCCCGATGGAATGCAGGTTATCCTCGTTTCGCGTCGGATTCAAAATTGACCACGGTAAGTGTTGCGTCACCTGGGCACTGCCTCGCTCCGAAGGGACGCGACCTTTCCGAGATGACGCAGTGACCCGCCCAGGCCAACGAGGGGTTGAATACAACACGGGGATAACCTGCATTTCGTCGGGATCCTTGCGCACGTCTGCCCTCGGCCGTTTCCACACTCTGCGTCCTAGAACGTTGCCGAAAGAAAACAGCGTGTTGCGCGTGACGAGATCTCGAGACTGGTGTCCTGGCTCAAGGTCAAAGGTCATTGGGTGACCCTGAAGGTCGGGTCAGGGGAGGGTAAGTACGATTAAACGCCAAAGAATAAATGACGACGAAACCCATTGGACATCGTGGTGTTTCCCAAACAATTATGAGTCCATCTATACCCCGCATGGTTATATTTTACCTATGTGCTCCGATGCAGGTCATGTTAGGTCAGTCCTTATCCAGTGGGGCGGTTTGTTTAACCCTATTCCCGGAGGGCTAGACGGTATGGTCGATTCCCGGCAGGGGGGCGGATTCGGCCCCCCCCCCGAGATCTCGAGAACTACTTGTCCGATTTTATCGCAACAAACGGCAATCGATTTGCCGTCACGTAAACTACATTTTTATAAAAATAAATTTTCAAAATTTTGAAATTTGTGGATACAGGGGGGCAAAAATGTCAAAATGGGGGTACTTTTAGATTTCTTATAACTCCGTTGTTTATGGACCGATTTCAGTGAAACTGGCATGAATCGAGAGATTATGAATAGGGCTTTTACCATGGGCCCACAAATCTGAAATTTTGTGAAAATTCATGGGCGTTCACAGGGTTTCAAAAACAGGAGGATTAGTTTTCTAACAACTGAATGAACAAAAAAGGTAAAAGCACTTTTGGCTTCTGCTAGTCATGCTATGCTAAAGAAGTAAAAATCGCATTACAATGTTTGTATAATGTTAGCACAGGCGGTGTCAGTGACATGAAAAAGGGGGAACTGTCATGGTCACACGTTCTTCAGATCAACTTGTGACCTTTGACCTTAAATGACCTCCAGTGACCTTGGGGTCACCTGGAACGATGTCATGTGCATTTGATATTATCTGTAAAGGTTTTCAATCATTTGAATTCACTTTATTCCAAAAATTTCATTTTATGGTTATTGCGATATATGGTGCGCGCACTGACATTTTAGGTCATAGCTCCGTGACCCGACCTGATATCAAGCTGAAACTTGGCACACAAGTAGAGGGCACCCTTCTACGTCATACATATTCCGGGGTTGGCATTTGAAGAAAACGGCGCCGAAATTATAGCAAAAAAAAAATTTTGACTTTTGACCTTGACCTAACCTTGTAAAGTGGCCTCAGATAAACAAAATTTTGTACGCACATTGCCCATCTATTTAGCTATAGGTCCATATAAAGTTTTAAGTTCTATCTTAAAAACTCTGTTTTTGGCAGACATTTTCCTTTTACCCTCAACATGGCCAAAAATGGCCTGAGGTGCCTCTCAAAAACGTTGCCTGGCTCCGCTCCTGAGCAAAGTAGAATTGTGAAATTTTGTCACAGCGCGTAGAAGGAATAGTTAGGGAAAGTCACCAAATTTCGTGAAACTGTGTTAAAAAGCCTGGAATTGGCAAGCAAAAAACTGAGGGGGGGGCGGATTCAGCCCCCCCTGCCGGGAATAGGGTTAAATGCATTTTCGGAGCTGCAGAAGCATCTTTTGTTGATAATAATAGATGCTGAAGTCAGAAGTAGTATCTGAATTAACGAGCACTCTTGTCGAATGCCATATAGAAGTCATCTCAGGTCATCCAAGGTCATCCTAGGCCGTCCAGTGTTATCATATGTTAGCCAGTGACTTGGAATGATCTCGGTTTAGCTAGAAATCGTGACTTAGATATGTTAAAGACGTTTTTTGAGTTGATATCCAACACAAAGCCTAGTTTTAGGCATGTCGTAGCATTGCAGAGTCATCACTCGGCGGCCTGCAGTTATCACTCAGCGGCCGACGCCGCTCTGCCCATCGGAGCAAAAGTGGGCCTTCACTGAATTCTGGGCTCTTGAAGGAATCGGACATGAATTGCACCAAATTCATATTCGCTTCCTGACATCTGAAGCATTCCGAATATGTAGGTTGTTATGCGATACACGTTTCCAGTGATAAAAAGTAACGTATCTTCCGCTGTAGCTCATTACCTCAGTTTAGACCCTCGATAATTCCGGCAGTGAACAAAGCCTACTTGATACAAATAAAGTCTTAAGAAAACATTCAATTTTGAGTCGACTGATTTCTGTTTTATTGCATTTGTGCATTCCATCCGTCTTACAATGAGAGAGAATTGAGACCACTGTAAACCGGTCGCGCTGGCGCGCTAAGACCGCTGGCATGGTTCCTGTTACGGCGTCATAGCTCGTTGCCATGACAACGTAGAGGAAATATTTTTATATCTTTAGATGCGGAAATGATGCCCCATAAGGTCACCAAGTTTCACATGGAGACCAAACGAACCGTTAGGAAGTTATCCTCTGAAAACGGGGGTGGCGGTATTAACCCCCTATACTGACGGAGGTTGATGTAATAGGCTTCTCGCGACTGTATTCCCCCAGTCTGCAGTGCGCAGTTAGAAGTCACCGACTACTCAGACATGCAATCGCAGGCATTGCAGACACGAATTTGGGATCATGTGGCCACTTCGGTACCAGAACACGAAGATTTTGTGTTTCATCTGAATGTGTACGCTTTTTACCTGTACGATTGATCCTCCCAGCCAATATCTAGTTGGGTTTGTCTTCCTCATGCCGACTAAAAAATGGTAGTGAAAAGTTTATATTTTTAAGCATAAATGGATTGTAGAAGTTTTCATTTTTTGTCGTCTTTAATGGCGCACGCACACTGTCTGTATATTCACTTGGTGAACCAGCTTTTTGACAAGGCGTAGGCTTTGGAGCAGTTAGCAAGGATGATTTGTTTTCCATATGGTCACTTGATGAGCGAATGTTGAGCTGTTTCATAACACTGTAAAGGTTTCTCAGTAGCGCACGTGTCGGTCATTAGCGGTATAAAATGCGCCGTTGTAGATTCCTAGTAGAACTGCAGCCTGCTCCCCCCGCTGCAGGATGTGTCGGGCTCTGTGAACCGCGGCCCCGATGACGGCCGTGACGGGGACGGGGACGGCGCGAGGAGCGAGCCTCACGTCCGGCGCCGCGCCAGGCCCTCGCCCAGGAAGAACATCATCATCGAGACCGAGTACAAGACCGGACACTACATCAACGGAGAGTACGAGGTGCGCGGATGCAGCAGCTGCCGGGCGCTTGCAGCTGCCGGCATTACTGATGTGGAAAAGCTCGATCAGTTCACCTGAGGAGCTGAATGTAACATAGTTTTTTCAGCTTTCGCAGCATCATTATGGACAGTGTTAGTAGAAGTATTACTGCATTAAAAAACCATCCACAGTGCATGTGGCTATTATGGCCCTGACTTCAATAAAATGTCATTTTATTGTCATTTCTTGGCTTCGGGTATTCACAGTCGCAGTGTTCTGAGAGAATCCTAAGGAACAGATAGTGGTGCTTTTCTGGTTGGGGAGCGGAAACTCGTGTCGAGGTGTTTGGTTCCCCGCTAACAATGAGTGACATCCTTTTTCCTTATCGGTCGTGTCTGTGCGCTGCAATCCGGATACGACCCGGATACCCGGGTATCCGGATAGTCAGCGATCTGTCGTAGTTTCGGAATTCCGTTATCGTCTGGCTATCGTTCTCCGACTTTGGAACCAGACACGATGAAAACTTATTTCCCCATAAAACGCGCAGCTGAATTGAATGAGGGATTGACCGCCGTCTGTTGCGCAGGCATGGAATTACATGGTATATGGTTGAAGCCTCGTGGTGTATTGTTGAAGCCTTCCTGTCCGACGTGTTTCTAGTATTGCCTTTTTTGATATTTTCGGGCGGTCGCGGTCAGTCCAGCGCCGTGCTGCCAGCGTCGTAACGAACTCCGCCTCGCCGCAGAGTCTCGACTACGAGGTGGTGCACAGCAGGATGAATATCGACAACCGGCTCATCATCACGTCGTACGGCACCGTCTGGATCCAGATCAGCCGGCTGATAGCGTGCGCCGTGATCGGTCAGTGCCGATCCGCGCCGTGCCGACCCCCGGCGGGGCCGGCGGGAGGGGGGAAGGGGGGAGGGGGGGTGACGGGGAGGGGACGGCCGAGGCCGAGGCTGATAGCGTGCGCCGTGATCGGTCAGTGCCGATCCGCGCCGTGCCGATCCCCGGTGGGGCTGGCGGGGGGGGGGGGGGTGACGGGGAGGGGACGGCCGAGGCCGAGGCAGATGCCTCCGGTGGTGGGGGTGAGGGACTGGTCTGCCCGGCTAGCACGAGAGGCTGTCTGGTGGTCGCTTGTGGTTTACCGTGGGTCGGTGGCCACCCTCGTGCCGCTGCACCTGGCGTGGTCCCTAAGCCCCAATAACCAACCAACCAACCAACCTGGCGTGGTTGTTTTACCGATGTGGTTGTGTTCGCTCCGTCAGTTGCACCTTGGCCTGAGGTGATCACTTGTTTCACGGTCCAATGATGTTTCAGCTGTATGCGTTCAATGGTGTGTTAGATCTTGCTTGTTTCAAGCCGTTACCGTGTCCTGATATTTTGCTCGAACTCTCCGCCGTGTGTCGTGTGCCCCGATGCCTGCCCCGGATGCCGTTTTTCTGGTCCGGTCACCGAGTTTCGTGGTGATACCTATCGCAGGAAGCGTCACCGCGCTGTGCGCCGTCTCTCTCAGCGTCGCCATCGAGATGACGGCCAAGCTCAAGTTCAACGCCATCGAACACTGTATCCTCTGCCGGGGAAGTTCGACCTGGGCATGTGAATCATGTATGGTCCTTCGGTTGCGGAACGAAGCTGGTGTATTTTGACCCCGGCCTTTCGTTCGATCGGTGACCAGCGACTGAACGTGATGGATTTGTCATCGCCATTCGGTGGTATTTTGGCGCCCGATGCCCATTGTCATGGCGCAGAACCTGGCAAGCTCGTTGTACGTCGCAAACTGTTAGTTGACCTTGTTCGGATGTCATGTTTCCTTGACCCGTATTCAGATCTGTACTATTGCCAAGGCTGGCAGTGCATGGTCATACCGTTTTCTATCTGGTTGGCCTTCAACATCGGCTTTGGTGCCATAGCATTCTTCATGGTGTACATGGAGGTAGGTGAATGCAGTGCCATGCTCACAAACTGGTGCTGTGCGGATCATTTTCGCGACATGCGGGTAAATCGGCATAACAAACAGAGGGCGACGTTTCTTTCCAAACGTCAAATGAGTGATAGGACTTTGGAGCACTATGCATTGGCAACTTTTTATTGGAAGGTCTTCGGTACGAAATCCGCTCAGCGCTCTACGACTTTCGAAGTTTGTGTGGTGTTGTTTGTGAAATCTGATGTGTAGCATGACGCATTCTTCGTGTATTCCCAATATTTTTCCTCTTGTCATTGGCGCTTCCATTACATTTCATTTCACGATGCGGCACTAGATCTGATCTAGTGCCCTCTGCTCGCACCGGGAGTCGACTTGTATAAGTGGTCCTGAAGCATCGATTTCCTCGCGGACGCTGTGGTAGAAGCCAAGGTTGTGGTGTTTCTGCGCTTGAACCCCGTTTCTTTTAGGCGGATGGGCTCCGGTCTGCCCAGCATCTCCCTATCCAGTTATGCTGGCAGAGGACTGGTGGAGTAACTTGTGATCCCTGACCTGTGATTCGTTTCCTCTGAACCGACAGACGGTGATGCCGATGACTGGTGGCCTGTGACTGTGACCTGTGGTCAGTGATCTGTGGCCCCTGTGACTGGTGACCTGTGGTCTGTGATCTGTGGCCTGTGACTGATGACTGGCAACCAGTGGCCTGTGTCCTGTGACTGGTGATCTGTGGCCCGTGGCCTTTGGGCTGTGACCTGTTACTGGTGGCCTGTGGCCCGTGATCTGTGACCTGTGACCTGTGACGTGTGACTGGTGGCCGGCGGGTTGTGACCTGTGATTTGTGACCTGTGACGTGTGACCGGTGGCCTGTGGCCTGTGACTGATGACCTGTGACCAGTGACCTGTGGCCCATGACTGGTATCCTGTGACCGGTGGCCTGTGATCTGAGACCCCCGACCTTTTGCCGGTGACCTGCGACCTGTGACCCGGCAGCCGGTGTCGATCGGTAGCGGGATCCCGCAGATCAAGTGCTACCTGAACGGCGTCAAGATCCCGCGTTGTGTCCGCCTCAAGACGCTGTTCGCCAAACTGCTGGGCGTGTACGCCTCGGTGATGGCCGGCCTGCCTGTCGGCAAGGTGAGCCTGCTGGGCACGTGTCGGACGCTGAACGGGCGAGAGGGAGCGTCGGCTGCGGTGTGACCGCTCGCTGTGACGTAGCTGGGAGTGGCACAGTGCGAGGTGTTACGTGTCGGTGCAAGGTGCCTGATTTACTGCTCCGTGTTTTGATTTCCATGTGTTGTTGTGTGAGCGGTTTCGGAGGCTCGCTCTGGGCGCTGACGCGACGCATTCATTGTATGGAATGTCATGGCACTGATGTTGCATGGAACCGTGCGTCCAACCGTGCGTCCCGTGGAACCGTGGAACCCAACTCCGATCGAGCTGAAAGTGTCTGTAACCAACATACCGGTGCTTAGTGACGCGACGTCGTTCGGCCAGGTTCACTTGTGTCTATCTGTGGAAGTCCTTTCACTTGTGACTATCTGTAGACGTCCCTTATTACTGCGTGGCTAAAGACGCGATCATCTCTGTTGTGTACCCCAGGAAGGACCGATGATACACTCCGGCGCTGTGATCGCGGCTGGGTTCTCCCAGGGCAAGTCGTCCACGCTCAAGATAACGTCGCCGCTCTTCAGGTGAGTCTCGCCTTGGCGGCGCCCTTTGTAAGTGGATTGTAAGCCGCGGATTGCTCAGCGCCCTTTGTAAGCCGCGGATTGCTCAGACTCCCTGTGTTGTCTTTCTTAACCTCGAATATTTGCGATTATGTCGTCGGCCTGGGCCCTGCTTCCAACAGTGACAGGACACGACACGCCGTGTGTCACTCGTTTCTGATCCTGGACTTTGCTGACCTGGCGTTCGCCTCGACCGCAGATTCTTCCGAGAGGACCACGAAAAACGCGACTTCGTGGCGTGCGGCACCGCTGCCGGCGTGGCCTCTGCCTTCGGCGCCCCGGGAGGTACGACTGCTGCTCGTGGCTGCCTTGACTGCCGACCCAGCATCGGCCGGGGGGGGGGGCTCGGACGATGATGCCGCGCCAGGCTCAGGGGGACGTCGTTGTGGGGGCTTTTTAGGTCGTTTGTCTCGCGCAGGGGAAACCTAGGGTGTTTACGAACTCAAATTTGTGTGCAGCTGCCGGCTGCTGGTGTTGCAGTGGTACCGGGGTGTCATTCAGTGGCTGACTGCGGAAATTTAACTTCCTATCGTCTTCGACAGGTGGCGTCATGTTCGCCATCGAGGAGGGCGCCAGTTACCTGCATCAAGACCTACTGTGGCGCTTCCTCTTCACGTCTTTCCTCGCCACGATGGTGCTGAAACAGCTGCTGAGTGTGGTCTACGGTCATCCAGGTGGGCTAGAAAACTGGGTCGTTCGAGCAAAGTTGGGATGGGCAGGAAGAATTGAGGAAGCTTTTGCCATTTTTCTTAATAGCTATTTCCTTGCTCCATTTGAACATTGCTTTTACAGAAGCATACACGTGCCCGGCGGTTTTGGGCATTGTAATTATTCATATTAAAGACTTTGCCGTTGAATTGCCATCAAGGTTGGAAGTTTCGGCACGTCTCAAAGTTTTCAGACCTTAAGACATTTTGCTGTGGAAATGTTTTTACTCGGTGAAATGAACTGTTTTGTTTTCAGATAAATGGAAAGATTCCTGCTCCTTTCACTCATCCAAGTCCTTCGTTATAACAATACTTGTTAATGGTCATGGTTATCACACTCACACATGAAGATTATCAATCTTCTGCCCATTCCGGTATATCGGTGTGATGTTTCTGAGTCGGCAGTCGAGGTTATAACATGACAGATGAATCTGAATGTGCACCCTGTAGACATTGTCCTCATTACTGGCTTTTGTACACAACGTGTCCACGTCACTCTGGCTCAGTTCTCTTTTTCTCATTAACCTTGGGCCGTGAAAGTAAATTCTAGCCTTGATTGCCGTTTTGCCTTGTGACGTACAATTTTTAAGTCTTCATTGCCGTGCTAGTGCCAGTCATTGAGCCGTTAGTCCCCGTTTTTTTTTTGCCTGGAGCAGTCGCAGGGAGAGTCGGCCACGCCTCTGGCTCAGTGAGTCACGCTCTCGCCGGCTGCCCGACCCCGCAAGCCACTGTGGCGTTTGCCGTCCGTCCGCGTGTCCGTGTCCCTGGCCGAGGGCCGTCCGTCGGCGCCATCCGTCGCACCCGTGCCCGTGCCTGGGGGCACGAGCCGTCGGCCGCCGGCCCTTCAACTCGGTCGGTCCGACCGTGCTCTCCGTCCGACCGTGCTCCCCGTCCGACTGCGAACCCTTCCGCCGCAGGCGAGCTCCTTTTCAGCGGCCTGCTGGACTTCGGCTCGTTCGACCAGGAGCGGATCGACGCCATCGGGTACGAGGGCGCGGCGTACGGCCTGCTGGCCGTGCTGCTCGGCCTGCTGGGCGCCCTCTTCGTCTACCTCAACGTCCGCATCAGTCTGTGGCGGCGCAGGTGGGTCCTGCGGGGCGGTCTGGTTACGGCTGGAGAAGACCCGTCCGGGATGGAGGATGAACATGATACGTCGGCGGTGCGTGTTGGGAGAGGGAAATGGTGGTCTCCGTTGTGACACGGCTGTCGGTGTACCGAAGAGCTAGTGACAAAGGAGGGGACTGCGTCGGACATTCGGTTGACGGCGAGCGCCTGAGAGCCGGTTTTGTGTTGAAGTCGGAGGTGGCCTGATGTGGTGGTGACGCGGTTATGCCCACCCCACCAGGTGCCTGACCAGCTGGCCGCTGCGGCTGACCGAGGTGCTGATCGTCGCTTTCTGTATGGTGCTGATGGTGATGAACCTGGTGATGGTCTCGGGCGACTACGACCTCTACGGCAACGACATCGACGCCTTCATCTTGCGGGTCAGTGCCCGCTGGGTCGGGCGGTCGCTCAGTGTTTTGGTGTCCGTTTGCGAGGTGCGCACTTGTTTGGCGGGGACCGTTTTCCTCTTGCTGTCGCTGCTGATCGATGATAATCCCTGCCTGTCGGCGGTTTCTGGGAATGGCTGGACGGCCCGTCATTGGGGTCACTGGGCTGAGCCCGTCTGGAAAGGCTCACGTCTGGCGGGTCCTGGCCGCGTTCCAACATAGGTGAAGCGCCCCGACTTTAAACATCGCCGCAGCTCCTGCGGGGCAGTAGAGCTCGCTTCGCACGCGAACCAACCGACCGACTCGACGTCCCTCTGCGGCCTGTGCTTGGCCGTCTGACCGGCGGTGGTTCTCTGCTGGACTGTGTCTGACTCTGCCGGGCAGTGTTTGACACTGGCTGACCCGTTTGACGTCCCTCTGTGGACCGGCTCGGTCCTGTGACGGGCGCCTCTCTGCTGGACAGTGTCCGACTGCCGACGATGTCTGACACTGCCTGACGTGGCCCGTTTGACGTCCCTCTGTGGACCGGCTCGGTCCTGTGACGGGCGCCTCTCTGCCGGACAGTGTCGGCTGACGCCAGACGTGCTGGGCATGACCGACATGCTGCTGCAGACGCCCGAGGCTAGCCTGCGCAGCCTGCTGCACGACCAGCCCGGTGAGCCCGTGCGCGCGCCGCCCCGCGCTCCGGCGGCGGGCCCGGCGCCTAACGGCCGCCCGGAGAACCGGGCACAACAGGGCGCCGTCTGGGGGGGGGGGGAGCAGTCAAAGGATTTACATGGACGTGTGCTGATGCATGCTGTCGCCGAAATCTGGGAGTGCAGCCTTCTGCAGCTGGGCCTTTTTTATCACTGGCCTTACGCGGTCAATAACGGCGACCTGCTTGTCCTGAGGTCCATGAAAATGTCACTAACTGCACGCTGCCTGGCCTGAACATGAGCACTGGCCAGCTTGTTTGGCATGTTCTGCCGTGAGGCTGGGCTGGCGCTGCGCCGCCTGCCCCCCGCCTGCCGCCGCTGGCCGGCCGATGACTGGTGTCTCGCGACGCAGGGACCTATCACGCCCTGCCGCTGGGCTTGTTCGCCGTCTACTACTACCTGCTGACGCTGTGGACGTACGCGCTGCCGGTGCCCAGCGGCGTGTTCATCCCGTCGCTGGTGGCCGGCGCCGGCTTTGGCCGCTTCTTCGCCGTCGTCCTCATGACGTACTTTCCTGGCGTGGTACGTAACCTGGGCCGCCGATGGGCTCGTCTGCCCATTGTTTTAGAAACAGTTGCTACGGCATTAACGCGAAAACGGTCGTCTTGATAATTGATGGTAACAGCGCTCTCTCTGCTCCGGTTTAATGCTTTTGATTTGCAGTTCACGTCGAAAAAGTAAGTTCACGAGTAATCTAACGTAAAGGACTGTAACGTGAATAATGTTGCCGCCGTTAGAGAGTCTGAGCTCGGACAGCACGGCTCTCGTCTGACGACGGGCCGCCGAGCCCCTGCGGGCGGGTCGGCCGTGTTCCTAGCTTTGTCGCCGCTCCAGAGCTGGGTGGACCCGGGCAAGTTCGCGCTGTTCGGCGCCGCCGGCATGCTGGCCGGCGTGGTGCGGATGGCCATCTCGCTGACGTTCATCATCGTGGAGGCGGCCGGCGTCATCAGCTTCGGCCCCGTGCTGATGTTCGTGCTCATCATCTCCAAATACGTGGCCGACTGCTTCAACGAGGTGGGCGGCGCTCCCCGGCGGGGCCCCCCGGCTCAGAGGTCCCG
This sequence comes from Capitulum mitella, assembly GCA_030062745.1. Taxonomy (NCBI): domain Eukaryota; kingdom Metazoa; phylum Arthropoda; class Thecostraca; order Pollicipedomorpha; family Pollicipedidae; genus Capitulum; species Capitulum mitella. Next base: position 35,319,043 of record CP099841.1, read on the forward strand.
CCACGGTCGTCTGTCTGGGGCTGGACTGGCTTCGAGTGCTGTAACTGATCCGTGATGAGGCAGACGTTGGCGCTTGCAGCAACATTCGACGATGATTTTGTGGCTTGATTTTTTTGAGATCCCAGTGTTCGGCGCGCCGCCAGGCAGACATGTGCTTGGATCGCGATGGAATGCAGGTTGTCCTCGTCTTGCGTCCGAATCTAAGCTGGCAAGGGTGAGTGTTCCGTCACCTCGGTACCGCTCCGCGCCGGCGAGACACGACCTTTCCGAGATGACGCAGTAGCATGCCCATGTCGGCGAAGAGCTGAACACAGAAAACGAGGATAATCTGAATCCCATGAGGACCCTGGCATGTCCCTGCCTCCAGATTGTACACCGACCGTTAATGGTTCCCCTCCCCCGGGAGGCGGACCAGGCCGGAGCGGCCGTCGACTGGCGCCGTCTCGGCCGGTGTTGTCTGACGCCGTCGGCCGTTTTCAGAGCCTGTATGACGCGCACATCGAGCTGGACGGCATCCCGCTGCTGAACTGGCGGCCGCCGCCCGAGAGCGAGCACGTCACCGTGGTGGAGGTGAGGCCGGCCGCTGTGAGGCGGTGGCGCCGCGCCGTCCCGTGCAGCCTGCCTCCGGGCAGCGGGCCGGTCGCGCCGACCTTTTCAAGGCCGTCGGTCGGCGGAAGCGCCTCTTGTGCGGATGTTTTTTTTCGTAGTACGTTGTTAGCTTTGTGCAGGACCTTTGCTGCTGTGGAGTTCTAACAAGTGCGGTGTGGTGTTTTGGAAGTGACGTTGAGCCGCGTCTCCGGTCCGACCGTGCGCCGGCTGCCGTGTCAGCCGTGTCGGCCGCGGTCGGTGCAGGCCTCTGACTCGCGGTGCCGCTCCTCGGCAGGTGATGGCCTCGCCGGTGCGGTGTTTGCGGACCCGCGAGACGGCCGGCGCCATCTACGACCTACTCGACTCGTGCAGCCACAACGGCTTCCCCGTGGTGGACCCGCCCGAGCCGGGGGTGGGTTGGTGTGACCGGGACCTTGAGGTTGGGACTGGCAGATTGGCTTGGGTTGCCGGACGTTTTTTTCGTGGGGCTTGTGTGCGATCGATTGTAAGTCCGTTGACTCGGACTCCCCCGAGCTCCTGTGTGGGCGGCCTGGGTGATTGGTTGTCTTTGTGTGGGTGCTCGGCGAGCAGCTGCTTCGCACAGGTTTCTCGGATTTTGTTTCTTAATTTATACTGCTTGGGTGTTGTTACTGGTTTGTAACACTTTGAAGCAGTGGAATTGTGGCGTCTGATTTGAAGCATTTTTTAATTACGCGAACTTTTCGACGTTTGTTCTTCGTGAACTTTCCAACCAGCTTTGGGCGAACTTGTTCACTCCTCGATGCCTCACACCGCGTGCCCCACTGGTCTGCCCTAACCTGCCTTGCCCTGACGTGACCCGATCCGACTCGGCCTGGCCCGACTTGACCCGACCTGACATGACCTGACCTAACCTGACCTGATATGATCTGGTCTGGTCCGATCCGATCCGACCCGAACTGACCTGACCTGACCTAACTGGATCCGACTGGACCTGACTTGACCTGGCCCGGTCCGACCCGGCTCAACTTGACCTGACCCGCACCGACCTGCCGTGACCTGACCGCGCGTGACCTGGCCCGGCGGCAGGACGACGAGGTGTGTCCGCCGCCGCCGCTGGAGCCGTGCCACTCGGACTGCTCGGACGAGGAGGCGAACCCGCCGGCGAGCGGGCGGTCGGCGCGCCGCGGCCGGCCCGACCACTACGGCCGGTACCGCGGCCTCATCCTGCGCTCCCAGCTGGTCGAGATCCTCAAGCACAAGGCCTACGACGAGAAGCGCGGCCCGGACGCCGAGCCCGTGGTGCTCTACAACGACGACTACCCGCGCTACCCGTCACACACGGTGAGCGGCCGCTCCGGCCGGGGCGGCGTGGTGTGGTGCGCGCCCGCTGGCCGGAAGGTCGGCGGTTCGAGTCCGGGTAGAAGCGATGTTTCGTCGCTCACGCGATGACCGGCGTGAGAGGCTGCGACAAGCGATGACCCGCGCAGTTGAAAACGTCGATAAATAACCCGAAATCCGACGGGCCGGCTTACGTCAGAGATGCAGACCTCGGGCTCTGTCTGAGGAGACGATGCGTCCTCTGAAGGGTCTCGATGTGAAATTTGCGTGGCCGTAATGGAGAAGAAATAGGGTGGCGAATGACCTGTGTTTCCATGATACCGTTTGGGGCATGTGTCAGATTGATTCTCACTAGAACTGGAAGGGCCGTAAACGTGAATTGCAGGCTGGTGTGTGAAGGAAGCCTTTTTCAGCAGTACCCTGTGTTGGAGTAGTAGCTCAGCGAATTGTTAGCTCTGCTGGTTGTGCCAGTTTGACGGCTAGGTTGTCTCCCCTTCCATCCCGCGTGTACCGCGATGAGGCCCCATGTTGCTGGTCTGGGACTTGAAGTGAATCTCGTGGTGTGAATCACGTGAATCTCGGCCCGTAGTCTCAGCTCAGACGGGGACCAGTCGTTAACGACCCCGCGCTGGAGTCCTCTGATCCGTTTCGGCGACGTACAATTTCCTGTCGCCGTTCGAACCCTGATGGCGCCCCATTGTTTGCTCTCCACCGGGGCAGCTGTCCGTGGGCGGCGCCGTTCAGGCCCAGCCCCGACCGCAGCTGGTCACCCGGACAAGGCTGGGCCTCCCGGCTGTACCTGTGGCAGTGATGTTCTACGATGTGTCCGGGGGTTGTACTGGGGCAACATACCCGTGGCGATGTACCGGAGACGGTGTACCCAGGACTGTGTACCCGGGGCGGTGTGCCCTGGACAGTGTACTTGGGATGGGCACGCGGGACTGTGTACCCGGGACTGTGTACGCAGGACTGTGTACCCGGGACGTTGTACAGGGTGGACAGTGTATCCGGGACGGTGTACGCGTTACTGTGTACCGGAGGCGGTGCACCGTGCGATGACCGCCGGCCGCACCCGCAGGAGGTGCACATGTCGGCGGAGGAGCGCCAGTTCCACCTGAACCTGGAGCCCTACATGAACCCCGGCTGCATGGTGGTGTTGCAGTCGGCCAACCTGCCGCGGGTCTACGAGGTGTTCCGCGCCCTGCTGCTGCGGCACGTCGTCGTCGTGAACAATCGGAACCAGGTGGGCTGCCGGTCGCCTCTGGACGGGGGGCCGCTCGGTGGGACGGGGCCGACTGTGGGGCGTTGTGGTGGCGCTGCGTGTTGTTGAGTTGAACCACTCACCACCCTCTAGCAGTGGAAATAAGTCGACTGTAAGTAAATACGATTTGACCTGTTCGTTTATCTGTGAGATATGTGTGTAAGCTTTGGTATTGGTGTGAAATGAAACCTTAGTGGTCGAACTGACGATAGCTCAGTCTTTGAAACCCGTTGTCGAAAACGCCTTCTTGCCCACGTGACCAATGTAGGTGAACAGTGTGTCTTTGTGACTTCTTGGTGACCCACCGCTGTACCGTCTGGCGTGGGTCGATGCCGTCCCGGCCGCCGCCGGTGACCCGACCTCTGCCGCCAGGTGATCGGGATGGTGACGCGGAAGGACCTGGCCCGGTACCGGGTGGGCGGGCCCATCTGGCGCAGGGCTGTGTACCGTCTGCCGGTGCGCCGGCCACGGCCGGCCGCCACCGCCGCCCAGCCGCTGTTCGGCGTCTGCCGCCACCTGCTGGCGCGTCGGCTGGAGGCGCGCGCCCTGCACCGCCTGGGGCTGGCGGCTGGCGCGCCGCCCCCGTCGCCCCCGCCACCGCCGCCCACGTTTCGCGTGGAGGTCGGCGGTGGCGGGCGGCGCGGACCGGCGCCGCTCGGGTCCCGCGCCAGCTCGGCGCCGGCCCGCTCCGGCGGCGCCGTCTGGGCCGAGCCGGCGGCCAGGGCGCGCTGCGGCACGGCGGCGCCCGGCGGCCCGGCCAGGCGGCGCGCCGCAGCGCCGGAGGACGCCCGGCCGGCGGCGCCCCGGCCGCGGGCCGAGGCCGAGGCGGCCGCCTCCGATGCCGGCTCCGAGGAGGATCCGCAGGTGTGATGCTCGGAGAGAAGACTGCGATGGAGAGTGGCGGGCGAACCCAGTCCGTGTGAACCAAAGGCCTTTCGTCCTCTTCCCCGTCTTGCCGGCTCTGTGGACGCTCGTGCGTGAATTCTAGAAAGCTTCCCACAAGCACATTTTATCCCGTCCGACCCAGGCCGTATCCCTGCCTGCAAAACGGTCCGGACATAACCGTCTCCTCCCGGCCGGCCCCAGAGCGGTGTCGCCGCGGCCGCCGCCTTCCGACCGTTCCCGATTGCGTCCTGCGGCGCCGCTGACCGCCCCTGATTTGAGTGGGGCCTCCTGCGGCGGCGGCCGGCCGCCGTGTTGTGGCTGGGGCCGGTCGGCACGTCAGGCCGGCAGTGTTTTGACGGCTCTGTCGGCTGCCGGGCACGTGGCTGGCTGGTGCGCAACGGTCGACCGTCCGGCCGCCGCTCCCTGAGGGAGGCTTCATAGAGTGACTACCGGCTACCGTTTGAAAAGGTTTGGCTGCGCCGGCCTGTGGGATGGGCACATGCAGTATTTTAGCGGGGTATTGTGTTCCGGCGTCCCGTGTGTGTAGCGTTCTAGCCGGAGGGAAAGTTTTAGGAAAAAGTCTTAGCCAGGTCTTGTGCAGAGTAGATTTGTTTGCACCCGCACGTGTGACGTTTTATGCGTGTTGGCTGAGTTGAGCATAAACGTTTTTATTGCTTCGGCGGAGATGAGTATCAGCTGTATATCCGTTTGCCGGTGGCAGTGGTTCTGCGAGGTGCTTGCGCAGCATCACCTCGCAGAATAGTACGCCTGGGTTTCCGCCGAGAGCGCCCCAGTATTAACCCGACGGCACTGTGTCCTATTTATTTTTATTTATCCCATTATCCTTGCTTTTAGATAGTGCGCACCGACGAACCACTGGTTTTAAACAACATCCATCGCTAGCGGGCTGTAGCTCTTCTTCATTTATGTAAACAAAAACAAAGCGATGAACATTCACTCGACCCTTTAGCAGAGGGAAGGTGCCGCCTGGAGCGTCGTAGATGCGCTTGAGAGGGAGGGGGAAGGGACGGGTTGCGTTGTCTGACGCACCCAGTCCGGGCGTGGAGCCAGCATCTGTCACTGTCCTGCCCCGCCCTCCCCCATGAACAGGGCATGCGCAGGCCGTCCCGCTCTTCCCGCCGGCTGGCGTTCAACGATGCTCGCCTTCCGGGCGGAACTGCCCGGTGACGCGTCAAAACCGGTTGTTCCGCTGTGAGTCGCACAGCGCGACCCGCTCGGGTGAGGGCGTCGAAGAGAATTGGCTGTGTGGACGTGCTGATGGGAACGGCAGGCGCTCTGGTGCGAGGTCGGCTACCCCTGCGCGCCATTTTGGCCCTCCGAGAGGTGTGCGCACTTGATTTAGCGCTTTGACAGGACTTGAATGAACGGGTTTCTAATGCGTGTATTTTGCGTCGTGTAATCAAAAGCATAAAAATGAACTTACCTCGCAAAGCATGATACATGACCTATAATAAACATATCGTATCCATGGTTTGAATCGTGAGCTCCGTTCTCGCGGGGATAGTGAGGTATTTCATGGGACGTCAGTCTCTCGCGCCGGCTGTTTGGTTAATGGCTTTCAGAAGTGAACCACGATGCGCCACGAATTTTTGGCTGGAAAATTTTGCGTCGCCGCGTTTCGCCTGACAGTTTCAGCTCGGCCATGTTCCTGATGGATTACGGGTCCGGGACGATTAGCAGGCGGGACCGGCCCGTTGGACAGGTGGCGGCAAGCCGGTATTTGTGTACATGCACGCGCTCTTCCACGTCCATTCTCTTTTTCTCGCGTCCCTGCGGTGTTTATTATTCTTGTACTGGACGTGGAAAACATCGAAATTTGGGGCTGAAACGGTTATTCAAGTTATGCTTTGGATCTTTTCTGACGTCCGGACAAGCAGAGGAGAGTTTTGTCCTGACTGCTCGAATTTTCCGCCTCCAAATGGCGGCCACTTATATCGGAAAGATCATCCGCCCCGATCAGAGTTTTGCAAAGGCTCATCCGTGGTGGATGCGCCGCGGCGTCCATCCCTACAACCGCTGCAAACCGCAGAATTCACGACTCCGACCGAGTTACGCCTGTCTGCGTTCTGTAAAGCAAATGGAAGTGCGTTAAAGCCTTCGTCACGCGGCAGCTTCGCCAAGCCGTTTTCCGGCCGGCCAAGCCGCACTCCGTCCGCCACAATCGACTCCGGACAATCAAATACCCTCGAAAGCCGGGCGGGGCCGCTCAGTGCGGAAGTCATTCAGACTGCGATCGACAGGCAATTACCGCGGCTGGGGCGTTTCGGGGCGGCCTCGTTTGAACCCGCGGTGGCCATTCCGACCGGGGAACGACTCCGGCCGGCGCTGGCGGCCACGGCTCGGACGCGGCGGCCGGCCGGCCGGGGAACGACGAGTGGACGGCCGCGCCGGGGCGGCGATCCGACCGAGGCGCAGTCGGCTGTCTGGCGCTGGCATCCGTGAGCTGATGGACGGAAACGACGAGCTCGCCGGGGGCATTAGCCGGCTCTCTCTTCGTAATGGCTCTCGTATTCATAAGCTGCAGCATTGTTTGAATGTCACGCTGCGAGAGAGCGCGTCCAGTGACGGTTGAAATGGAAATGCCAGTGCTGTCAGTACACACCCGTAGCCGGACGCAGGGAGCTCATGATTTTTCGGAGAGATGTCGCCAGAAAGCTCACAACCTATGACCTTGTGAAGACTCGTTACTTCCATAGGTAAGGGTGGAGGAAGCGGGCAGAGGGGAACACGCCCGCAACACGGGTGTGGGGAAAAACTCGTACGTGGGCTATGAGGCCCTCGTAAGAAACTGACCACAAAAATGTGGCCAAAAACGAAGATCACGCCAAAAGGACGAAAATATTAATGCAGTGCAAACACTAGAGCGAACGTAAGGTATTGCGTGCATGGGACAAGGAACTCTTCTGCCATCACTCCGTTGGCGGAACTTCAGCTTTCGTCCGGGAGAGGATCTTGAACTGATTACGCCTGAAGCGACCAGAGCCGGGGAACCTGCAGTCGGTCAAGGGGCCTCGCTGAAGGGACCGGCTGGCCTAGGCTGGACCTGAGTCCAAACTCTCCTGGGGTCCTCGGCTTACGTCCTTGACAGGGCCCAGGGCCACTTCACCCAGAAGCGATTCCCAGAACCGACTGCCTAGATTTTTTCAGAGGGACTCGCAAAAAAGGGCAGAGTGACCTGCTCCGGTCTGGAGCGCACATTCTGTTCGGGGCCCAGGCGCACGTGCGATCGCTTCTGGGGCCGAGACGATGGCGCACCGGGCATTGGCTCCGGCATCTGATCTGGTCTGATGTATCTCTAAAATCTGCCCTAAAAGCTCTCATCAAGGTCTAAGGAAGCGTGTTGGTAGTCTGAGGGTCTGAGAAATATCTAAGGAAACTGGCAATTTCTCTCCACGCAAAGCCGAAAAAGATTCAAGTCAGAATCATTCTGAAGTCGGTGGGGCCGCTGGCCTACCCGACTCATGACTTCCTACAATTATGTTTGGTTCAGAGTAATTACTTGCATCTAGAAGCTAACTTCTTTCGCGTGCAGAACCGAAACTTGACCAGGTTACGTGACTATTGTGCCTGGGAGGTAGGGGAGACCGGGGTCAAATGTTACATTTTTTACCTTTTCGATCCTGGAACAAAAATATTTCGGGTTGGGGAACATTTTCTCGGGTTTCTACAAACCCTGATATTTTGCCTTTGTAGCGGATATGGAAAGATCCCGAAATAACCACTTTAACCCTATTCCCGGCAGGGGGGGAATCCGCCACCCCCTCGGGTTTTTTGCTTGCCAATTCCAGGCTTTTTAACGCAGCTTCACTAAATTTGGTGACTTTTCCTAGCTATTCTTTCTACGTGCTGTGACAAAATTTCAAAATTCATTTTGTTCAGGGGCGGAGCCAGGCAACGTTTTTGGGAGGCACCTCATGCCAGTTTTGGCCATGTTGAGGGTAAAAGGAAAATGTCTTCCAAAAACAGAGCTTTAAAGCTAAAATTTAAAACTTTATATGGATGTATAGCTAAATAGTTGGGCAATGTGCAGATATAATTTTGTTTATCTGAGGTCATTTTACAAGGTCAGGTCAAGGTCAAAAGTCAAAATTTGTGTTTTTCGCTACAATTTCGGCGCCATTTTTTCAAATGCCAAACCCGGAATATATCTGACGTAGAAGGGTGCTCTCTACTTGTGTACCAAGTTTCAGCTTGATATCGTGTCGGGTCACGGAGCTATGACCTAAAATGTCAGTGCGCGTACCCTATATCGCAATAGCCATAAAATGGAATTTTTGAAATAGAGTAAATTCAAATGACTGAAAACGTTTGCAGATAATATTAAATGCACACGAGATCATTCCAAGTGACCCCAAGGTCACTGAAGGTCATTTAAGGTCAAAGGTCACAAGTTGATCTGAGAAACCTGTGACCATGACAATTCCCCCTTTTTCATGTCCCTGGCACCGCCTATGCTAACATTATACAAACATTGTAATGCGATTTGTACTTCTTTAGTATAACATGACTAGCAGAAGCCAAAAAAGTGTGTTTTCCTCTTTTGTTCATTCAGTTGTTAGAAAACTAATCCTCCTATTTTTGGAACCCTGTGAACGCCCATGAATTTTCTCAAAATTTCAGATTTGCGGGCCCATGGTAAAAGTCCTATCCATAATCTCTCGATTCATGCCAGTTTCATCAAAATCGGTCCATAAACAACGGAGTTATAAGAAGTCCAAAAGTACCCCCCATTTTCACATTTTTGCCCCCCTGTCAGGGACGGCGGATTACATTTTCGGCTGGGGGGCAAGGTCTGTCGGATCAACAGCTGACCTCATTTGGGTTACCTTTTTCCCCCATCCCGAAAAAAACAACTGAACTTCGTTCTTTTTGCTATCGCCCAATTTTTCTTTAAATAAGCAAACCTTTTTTCCAGGTTTTGGCGCTAGTGCACACTTGTGTTCTCCAACATGCGTTGATTTTTCTGTTCAGGTCTGTACCCATTGCCATTTTTCAGGTCTTTGACTTTGGGCATCCCTCTTCAAAATGGCGAATGATGGAAACTTCTGCTTGCTATTATGTTTGCGTTTACATCACGAATTCAACATTATTATGAAATGCATTCGTAAACGGTTGAAAGGCAGTTTCCTCCCACAACATTAAATTATAACTCGACGCTTAGTAACAAAGCTCTCACAGACTATCATACGAGAACGAAATCATTATCTCAAGCACTTGCCAAAGCAGCTTTGCCTGTCCCCCACACACACATAACGTGACAATGCCTGCGCCATATCTCTCACATAATGGATCAGGGGCGTAGCCAGGATTCTGCCCAGGGGGAGAGCAAATCGGATCAAGGGGACCCTCGAAACCAATGGGAGCCCTCGCCGAGGCGGATCCAAGATTTCGCTAAGGCGGGAGTGGAGGCCAATGGTTAGCGCGGGGCCCCCATTTTTTGCCCTCCAGATATGGAAAATGATGTAATGCTGCTTTTTACGATATAAGGTGACCAAAAAATTCGAACGCGTCATCTTATTTAAGAAAACTCTGCGTTTTATTTCCGAACACAGTGTCCGAAATATGACAAAAACGGCAAGATTTTGGGCGGCTCCGTCCCTCCCTTCATTTGAAATATCGTGTCTGTATCTGGTTCAGGAGCCCGTCTGTCTCCCCCCCCCCAATCCCGTAGCTTCTGGATTTTTTTTAGTTTAGGTTAGTTTAGTTTAGTTTAGTTCAGTTTAGGTCAGCTTAGTTTAGGTTCTCTCTTGCAGTTACAGGGGCACTTTTGGTGGTCTCGGGGTGTCTGCCGTGCCAAGATCCTCTAGTGGTCTCAAGTTCCTTTTACAATTTCACGTGTGCCGCGGGACGTCTCAGGCGCTCTTTTGGAAGTTTCCCATCTAGTAGTTTCAGGGACGCTTAAACCATCTCGGATTCCTTCCTGTTCTCCCTGAGACGTTTTTGCCGTCTACGGAGCCCCTCAGGCACTAAAAAGGGCCCTGCGTAAGCCTTTCTCTGCTGTGACAGTGGCGCCTCTTGCAATCGTCTAAGTCCTTTGGCCGTTTCACGAGCAGTCTGGACGTCTCAAGGTCTAGTATTTTCAGGGGCCCCTCTGGACGTCTCAGTGGCCCCTATTGCTAGAGACTTTTAGTTAGCAGTCTCAAAGGTCCCTCTCTAGCAGTCTCAGTGGACCCCCTGCGGCCCTGGATACCCCTCTTATCGTCGCTGGGAAACATTTTTGCTATCTCAGGAGCCCTCTGGCAGTTAGAAAACACCTTTTGGCAATTTCAGGGCCCCTGTGCAGTGTCATAGACCCTCTGAACGTGTCCGGTGGTCCCTATGGCTGTGTCAGGGGTCTTCCTCTGTTACATGATGTATATCTGTCAGTCTTTTAGGACCCTTCTAGCCGTAACAACCCTAGCCGTTTTGCTGGCGCTTCATGGGCCTCTCTGGCAGTCTCAGATGGATCTTGCCCGTGCCAGGAGCCCACTTATTACATTCGGGGACCTTCTGTCCGCCCAGCGCCCCCATAAAGCCCAAATACCGTCTCAGAGGCACTCTTATCGTCATTGTCTCGCAGGGGTCCTGCGACCTTTTTGGCGTTCTCAGGGGTCATCTGCGGTGTACAGGCCCATCTTGCCGTCCCAGAAACCACCTGGCCTTCCCGGGGACCCCTGACAGCATCAAGAACCCCAAAGGTTTCAAAAAGGCCAATGTAGCCCATTTGTGGCTCCACTCGAGGCTGAGTAGGTTATCGACGAATCCCCGTTCAGTGGGCCCGTCTGGCTGGCCAAGGTCTCCTTATGCCGTGCCAGGCACCATCTAAAGTTCTTTCCGTCTCAAGTGCCTCTCTGGCAATGCTAGCGGTCTCATGGACCCTTTGCCGTGTTGGGACCCCTTGTAGTCCCAGGGGCCCTCGAAGAGCTTCAAGGACCCTCCTTTCTATCTTAGGGGCCATCTTACCGTGTCAGGGTCTCATTAACCCTCCCGGAGGCCCTCTGACTACATCAAGAACCTTCAGCTTTTCACTCACAGGGGTCCCCTAGGGACTCAGTGCTCATCTTGGCCGTCTCAGGGGCCCTATCAGCCATCTGGCGGTCTCGGGAACAGTCTGCCGTACTGGGACCCTGTTGTGGTCTCAGAGGCCCTTTGGGAGCTTCAGGGACCCTCTATGTGTCTCAGAGGTCATCTAGCCCTCCAGGAGGCCTCTCTGACTGCATCAAGAGCATGTCAGGTTTTTATAGAGACCCCGTGAAGCTCATACGGGGCCCCTTCCGGCTTCCTTTTAAGTCTGACAGGGGCCCCTTCTCAGTCCTCAGGAGGGAGGAGGCGGCCACCCCAATTGCTCCCCCTTTGCATCCGCGCCTGGCCCTCGTAACGAGTGGGACCCCATGTGGTTAAAATTACTGTGGGTTTGTAAAGGTACCTCGCTGAAGTGTAAAAGGGCCCATGCTCACCTGTAAAGACATTCCTGGCGATCTGGCGGGTGCCTGTTACAGGTCGGCAGAGGCATCTGTACAGAAAAGCAGGGGCTCCTGAACGATCGTTTAGGGGCACCTGTTGGCCAGGGGGCCACTGCCTATCTGTAGAGGGCATTCTATCTGTCTGTTAAGGACTCATGTCGACCTCTGGAGGCAGGGGCAGGGCCCTATTTCCGGACCGAAAGGCTGGAAATAGGCTGGTAGGGGTCCTTTATGGGTCTACAGTGGGCCCTCCTGAAAAAAGCTGTGAATTCCCCTACAAGCTAGCAGGGGCCTCTAAACGCTCATTCAGACCACGGGCCTCTCTTCATAGCACAAAGCCTTCTTGTATATTCGGAGTACGTTTTGTTTCGGTTCGTACATCGATTTTTTCTTTTTTTAATAGCGTAAGGCTGATTTCTCACGATTTTGCTTGGTACAGTGACCGAAATTTCTGGGGGGCAAAAACATAGTTTTGCCCCCCCAGCCGTCAGGCTGGGGGCGGCCGCCCGTCCTGCCCCCCCCCCTTTTCCGCCGTCGCTGCCCCCTGTATCCACAAATTTCGAAATTTCGAAAATTTCTTTTTATAAAAATGTAGTTTACGTCACGGCAAATCGATTGCCGTTTGTTGCGATGAAATCGGACAAGTAGTTCTCGAGATCTCAGGGGGGGGCCGAATCCGCCCCCCCTGCCGGGAATCGACCATACCGTCTAGCCCTCCGGGAATAGGGTTAAGGTATCGAAATAACCGTTTCAAAAAGTCACTTCAGCTGTTACAATTAACCCCAGGTACGGGGTAAATTGTAGCAGCACCTAGGGTCAAATGTAACATGTTAGCGAATGGTGTAGTGATGTAGTGAAAGCCACTTTTGTCGAAAACAGCCTTTATTGAACGACATTGTCTCTTACATCCTGAGCCTTTCCTGGAATAAAATCGCAGCTCCAATACAAAAAATACGATTTCGCAACGGCGTAAAGCTCAAGTACTCTAGCAGCTTTTCCTGAATTAGATAACAGCTCTACCTTTCTCAGGCCAAGAACCAACGCGTCATCAAAAGCAGAAGACGTCTTCTTCATCATCACTGCTGCTTTCCCTGCGTGCTGTCTTCCGAGCCCTCTTTCCACCAGCCTTCGTCTTCTTCTCTTCATGCTTGTCCTTGTTAAGATTGAACTTCTTCGAAGCTTGTTTGCAATCCTTTCGAATCTCTTTTAGCCCTATCGCTCTCTTTTCCAGAATGTCAGTCAGATTGCGACCTTTCGCTTTCGACCCGCGCGGCTGTTTTTTCTTGGACCTGCCATGGGTAGCGGCCGAATCGCTTTAGGGGTGAGCTGCTTCCAGGCGATCCCCGATAGACGAGACTGTTCGATCCCCGATGGACCAGGCTTGCCGATCCCCAATGTATCAGCCTCTGCAGAAATGATGCATGATATATATCATCCATGATGCATGGATATAATAATGTATTTTCAATGTAACATTCAGAGAAAGACAAATTAAACTATATGCAATTCTCCCATACTTCCCCCGGAAATATCCAAATGAAGTCAAACTAGAATTATTTAATCAATAAAATAATCAATAAATAAAATAATAAAGTATATCAATAAATCCGCTGTGAAGGTGAAACATCTACGGTAAGACCACGGTGACTAGCCGCCAAGAATGTCAACCACGTATTAAAATTAAAATTGACAAAACAGTACCTAAAAGATAAATCAGGGACGGGTGACAATAATACCGTAAGTATGATTTTTGAATGATATCGATATTGAATTTGGGAACAAAATTGCATGTTGATTAATTGGACGGGGCATGTTTCCATAGCCTCCGCCCCAGTGGTTACATTTATGCCAAGAACATTGATATTTTACATAAATGTAGGTTAAATGGTCTGGCCATAGGGATCAACTGTAACACTGTTACATCTGATCCCAGCAAAAATGTTACAATTGTCCCCGTCAAGCCACGCCATCTTTGAGACAAAAATAACGCAGAACAAGGCGGCGTGGGCGGCAACTGATGCTCTCATTTTTTGACCAGGTACCCCCACCCACCCCACACAAACTCTTAAACCCGTGTCTAGTAAGATACGTGAATGAGCTGATCATATTAAAAAATAAACAAAGTTATAATACACTCTAAAAAACACAATTGTGAACTGCACAATCGACTCACTCGCCGCACCGGTCTGAAACCCCGTGAGGAAAAGAAACAGCTTACTGCGCATGTCCAGTAGTGCCTCCAGCGTCATCCGTCTGTAAGTTTCGAAGTAAACGCTTCTGTTACAATTTCCCCGTGTTACATTTGACCCCGGACTACACCAGACTACTAACTACACCAGACGTGAAGAAGGTTTAAGGCGCTGGACTGGAACGCTTGGTCGGTAGATGCTAGGTACCGGTTTGGTCGGTAGATGCTCGATTGACGATGTTCAATGTGTGGCAAGAATGCAGGGACGTAGCCAAGGGGCGGGGCCATGAGGGCCATGCCTCCCGTGAGCCAAGCGGTCTACACTAAATACATGGCGATTTCGCATGAATACGTAATACTGATTATATGTTGCAAAAACAAATATTATATGTTTTGCTGTACGTTGGGTATGAGATAAATTGCCTAAAATTGCTACCTTTTCTGGAAAATTTTGTCATATGGCTTTGGCATATGACAAAACTTGGCATTTGCCCCCCCCCCCCAGGAGAATCCTGGCCATTTGCCTGCAAGAATGACACAAAAGCCGGTCATTTAGTGGGATTCAGTTTATCGATCACGGTAAGCCGGGACACATTTACCCACACTGTTCCAATCAGGTACAGCTCCATACAGCAGACAAACAAACAGAACAGGGAAAAGACCCACATCTGATTAATTTCTCTGATTGGACTAAGACCAACTTCATTTATTTTCTTCGGCGGCTGTCATTTATGTGATGCCGTGATGTCACTTGTGCAAAAGTGGCATCACGGCAGCACATATGGAGTTTAGGGGAATGGAAAAATCAGTTTCAGAAAGAACACCTGATGCTATATGATCAGACACACAAACATTTTCCCATTTTTAGCAAACATCTGCATCATCTCTAAACGAAAACTGCATTTCAAGGAGAAATGTTGCTGTATGGTATTAAAAGTAATATGCGTGGCATGTGCTGCAATGGTTGAGTAAGTTTGCGTTTTCCTGTTGATACTGCGCTTTGTTCGGGGTCTTTGAAATGTTTTTAATAGGGGAAGATCCAGGTCGATTCCTAATCATACTTTCCTCTCTTTACGTCGTGATGGTGAAATGAAACCGTGGAATGCGTCTGTAAACATGGATGATTGTATGCAGAAGAAATCGAAACCCCTTCAATGATTCTGGCCCAGACATGTATCCAAACCGGCATTTGGAATGTTGCTCTGCTGTCCACGGGCTTATATGTTCCCATGCGAATAGTACATCATATTCATGGGTGTCCCATTATAAGCTAAACTTATACTTTCGTGGTAACTGTGCTGGAGTGGCAGACCCATGCGGTCGAAATTAGCTAGTGCGGGCGTTGCGGCTAACTTTCGGACGCCAATAACTGCATTTCTTGAACAGAAATATGCCTTGCTCAGTCTTACCTCCCTTATGTGCCTTTGTCGAACAAGATACCATGCGAAGTGAACGTTAAAAACTTGGCGACATCCCTTGGCCTTTAAAACAGTGATAAAACGTATGGAGTGTCTGGTTTTACGTCTATAGAACAATACCACTACGCTGAGATGCCTTAAGATGCTGAATCTGTTGTGTAGGGTATTTTTGGGATTAGCACATAAATAACTAACGTAACTTTTTTAGATGCTCGAAGACGGCGACGACAGAGGATATGACTAGTTTAAGTACATTCAGACCCAGAAAGTATGCATTCATGGCACGGAGTACGACTTAACCTGTCATATGGAATATGGAGTTCATAAATGCAAACCTCCAAGTTTGTACTGTAGCTTGTCCAGCTTGCCTTTAATGCTAACTGCAATCTGTCATTTCATCAAACTGCGTTTGCAGTCAGTGGCAACAAGGCTGTAGTTAATCGAGGGCGGTACAAATAAAAGGGGTTTCGCTTGTCGAGCATTACGTCGTAAGCGGGGTTTCACCATTTTATCACAACGGTGATATTTTCTATTTGGCCGCTGATTGGTGGTGGCAACCAATGAATTTGAACGACGCAGTTGTTGCGGGAAATGGAGCGACGGAAAACGTTGGAAAACGGAACGACGGAAAATCAGGTACAAATATCGTGGGCAAGTATATGGCTTCTCGAATCGACATCTCAACGAAGGGCGAGGAGAGGTTGTGACTGGTTTCACACGAATGGTTGCGTTGCTTTACGTGAAAGACGTTACGCCATCGGCGCTATGCACTTAGTCGTGCAGAAGTACCAGTAGTGTGCACATGAGTTATGATGTCACGCAAGGTTAATGTAAACTACCAAAGGTGATCATAGGCCAGATTTATTGTAAGACAGCGTAGGTGTAGAGCAGAAGACAGACCGGCGAGGGCAGAAGAGTGAGCGAGGCCGTGAGCCGAACAGAGATGCTGACGCCTGATTGGCGGCGGAGCCACAGTGGGGGCAGACGGCGTTCCGCGGTGGGGCCGTGTGTTACTGATCTGAAAGTCCGGGCGCTCCGCTGTGTTCTGGAGCCGGGTACGTCCTGGCCTGTACTCCGATCCGTGCTTGTGTGGTTGTTTAGGCAGGAATTCTTATTGGTCGTCAGACATTTTCAGGCATCGAAGCGATAATGGCTGGGAGCATTAAACCAAATGTAGATTTTTGATGTAATAAAATGCTGAAGTGAGCATTATTTTGATGTGGAAATCCATTAATAGCTTTATATTCATACAACATATGATCAAAAAAGCAAAAACAAAACAAAAAAAAAAAAAAAACAAAGAAAACTGAAAACAATGAACCATGTTTCCTTAGTTTTCATTGTCTTTTTCAACATATGAACATAAGCTATTAACCTTCTCCGGACCAGGGGCTCGTAATAGCAGCCTTCGCGTGTCTGAGGACAACCAAAAGAAAAATACAAAGGTGGCGCAGAGACTCGAAACTTGTACCTTTCCATGCTTCATTTTGCAATCTGTGCCAATTTCAGGCTTAGGGTCACCGCCGGTTATTGACTTAGGTCGGGTCACGATCTGGGTCCCAAAAACGAAGGTGGCATAACGTGTTTGAAATGTATCGATTGACCTGAAACTTTGCATGCTCGTAGAAATTGACAAGTGGAAGAAGTCTAATATCTCGAGTTTTTCGGAAATGTCCAGGTCATTAACCTTAGGTCAACTAAACTTTCGGTCTCTTTTTCCTTTGCTATTGAGACTGTAGGTCTGGTTCAGCGGTTCTTAGGCTTGAATATACGCCCTGGTGCTTCTCACGTGCTGTGCACACGTAATTTTACCAGCGGCCAGGTCACACTTTATACCGAGTTTTCGGCCCTGCACCCGGGTGTGATTCACCAGTTTACTGTCTTGAAACGTTTATTGATACTCATCTGTGCTTCGGAATCACTCATATATAGCAAGACGGGACTTGCCAAGAATGGTATAATCCCATTGGACCCAGGCTGACATGTTAGCAATGCGAACGCATTGGCTACAGGTGATAACAACTACATCAATTCTTTCTTTCTATACAGTTCGTACGTCCCCAGCCCTCTTATTTTTAGTCGCTAAAATAAAAACCTTTGTCATCGCGAAAATACCTTCCCACCAAATATTTGCCTTTTACATTGAGGACGTGCCCGCTTCCCGGCATCTGCTTGACACGTGAAAAATGCTTTGCGGCACTAGTTTCATGACGTAGAAAGGATATTACATCAACCGATGTTATATGATTTTACGCCGTATCGTTTCTGATCAATGGTAATGCGGCAGATGATGCGGTAGATACCAGAAACTACCGATATATAACCGTCAATACCTTTGCCTAGGCTGACCTCGTCGGACCTCAATATGATAGCTGCGGACTTAATATGCGTGCAAGACGCATTTGCAATACATTCAAAGTAAACACGTTAGTATACGTTCGAAAAAACGTTATTCCTACCCTTACAAAAAGACGACTTTTCATCTCAGGTTCAGCTCTGCTTTAACCCTATTCCCGGCAGGGGGGGCGGAATCCGCCCCCCCCTCGGATTTTTTGCTTGCCAATTCCAGGCTTTTTAACGCAGCTTCACGAAACTTGGTGACTTTTCTTAGTTATTCCTTCTACGCGCCGTGACAAAATTTCGAAATTCTATTTTGCTCAGGGGCGGAGCCAGGCAACGTTTTTGGGAGGCACCTCAGGTCATTTTTGGCCATGTTGAGGGTAAAAGGAAAATGTCTGCCAAAAACAGAGTTTTTAAGATAGAACTTAAAACTTTATATGAATGTATAGCTAAATAGTTGGGCAATGTGCATATGTAATTTTGTTTATCTGAGGTCACTTTACAAGGTCAGGTCAAGGTCAAAAGTCAAAATTTGTTTTTTCGCAATAATTTCGGCGCCGTTTTTTTCAAATGCCAAACCTCGGAACATATATGACGTAGAAAGGTGTCCTCTACTTGTGTACCAAGTTTCAGCTTGATATCAGGTCGGGTCACGGAGCTATGACCTAAAATGTCAGTGCGCGTGCCCTATATCGCAAAAGCCAAAAAATGAATTTTTTGGAATAGAGTGAATTCAATCGATTAAAAACGTTTACAGATCATACTGAATGCACACGACATCATTCCAGGTGACCCCAAGGTCACTGGAGGTCATTTAAGGTCAAAGGTCGCAACTTGATCTGAAGAACGTGTGACCATGACAGTTCCCCCTTTTTTATGTCCCTGGCACCGCCTATGCTAACATTATACAAACATTGTAATGCGATTTGTACTTCTTTCGCATAACATGACTAGCAGAAGCTAAAAAAGTGTTTTGGCCTCTTTTGTTCATTCCGTTATTAGGAAACTAATCCCTCTATTTTTGAAACCCTGTGAACGCCCATGAATTTTCTCAAAATTTCAAATTTGCATACCCATGGTAAAAGCCCTATTCATCATCTCTCGATTCATGCCAGTTTCATCGAAATCGGTCCATAAACAACGGAGTTATAAGAAGTCAAAAAGTACCCCCCATTTGGACATTTTTGCCCCCCTGTATCCACAAATTTCGAAATTTTGAAAATTTCTTTTTATGAAAATGTAGTTCACGTCACGGTAAATCGATTGCCGTTTGTTGCGATGAAATCGAATAAGTAGTTCTCGAGATCTCAGGGGGGGGGCCGAATCCGCCCCCCCTGCCGGGAATCGGCCATACCGTCTAGCCCTCCGGGAATAGGGTTAAATAATTAATTTTGAACTCAAAGGCCTTTTTCCGCCCCGCATAAATAAATCAGGTCTTCGTTTTACTGCGAACCGCTTTGGGGCCAGAAACAAGCTTTGTTTCCCAAAGCTTTTTCGCTGAAACGTCAACAGGGCAATTTGGCCTAAGATGACCACTAGCGATCTTAATATTGACCTTACTGAAAACAATATGAGTGCTTTCTTCCAGTTTTGTCAACGGCTTCCCAACGGTGTTTTCGTTTTATCGGTGGGGCTTCTATTTCTCAAGCTCTTGGAGGTAGGGGGTTCTCATGAGCCTCGACCAGGTGAAGGTGGTTTCAGAGGCCGGTCATGACAGGGTTAATGTAACAAAATTATTTGCCTAACCCAAACATTTTTTTGCTTCTAAAGCAGTTTGAAATAAAATGCTAAGGAATTCCTATAAATATCTCCATCTGTAGAACGGTCCCACTGTTCAGCCGTTCAAGACCGTGTTCGACGTCGCAGGCAAAGATGCTTGGAATGCCCAAGGTCTTCTCGTTTTTAACAATGGGATTGTTGCATTTAATGACATTCTTCCTCAGTAATGTGACTCGATACATCCCGTGAAAAAGTCAGTGCATATAGTAATTCTTATACGATGCCGCCATCTTTCATTGGTCTAGAACTTCTCACACCACCGGTTTACGCACATTGTTTGATGACGTTACCGTCTCTCACTGGTTGACATCAAGTCAGTTTTGTACCTCCTGGCCCAGATCTTTTCCGATTGTAAGGAGTACAAATAGCGCCCCGCTCGTCGTCACGGAGACACTTTTGATTTTGAAGGCATAGAGGAAGGATCTCCGTATAGTGTGGGTGCCGGTATAGGCGTTTGGTGAATGAAGTGAAAAAAGTTGGACTTGGAAGATTTTCTCTGTGACTGACTCGCGAGAAAGACCGGCACGACCGAGGTCGTCACTAGTTCACCTGTCACGCAAGCAGTTAGGAATCTACTTCGGTTAATACATTACACAATTAGAATAATGAGACTCTTTCGACTCCCATTGCATGACATGGCATTGGGAAGTGCTTAAAAGCGTTCGCTCCCTCGTCACCTTCTTTGTCTTTTAACCTGCGGCGCCACCCGTGAAAAAAAAACAATGAATGAACATTATAGTGCATTACATTACGTTATAGAACATTACATTGCATTCAGTACAATACATTACATCAACCGAAAAACCACTGCTTTTACATTTATGTGCTTCAGTTAATATCTTAGTGCTTAACACAGACCTTCACCCATTCACAGAACATTGCTTTCACAAGTCAGCTCGCATCAGCAGCCACTACTAGCTGAGCACGACAGTTCTGTTGAGAACACAGTTGCTGTGCGAAGCCCTTTCCATACTGCAACGAGTACCCATTTACAGAACGGTGCAGTGATAGCAAGTCGTGCAGATGTCAAAAATTGAAAGCACACTCTCGAACTATGCCAGCGCAATGAGATTAACCCACATAAACACAAATTACAATCGTCTGCAGTCCCATACACAGCAGTGTCGTATTTGGTGCGTTGTGAGGCAGCTGCCATTACATTTGTCCCGAACGTTAAAATTACATTTGCGAACGTGTCAGAAACACGTTCTACGGGACAATGTCATCGGCGTCTCCGCCCTCCGTTGACAATGGACACTACGATACACAACAGAACAAACTTGGTGAATGGCGCGCGCTACTGGCCGCTTTCGCAACGGCGAATTCATAAATGCTGCGGCACCTGTGACCCGAAATGACGTCACAGATATCTGAGTTTAACCGTGAATCAACGCCAAATTAACCTGAAGCTTTCAGCGCAACAGCACTTTCAGACCCATCTCAGTATGCGGTATGTCAGGGGCATTATGTTTTCGCTGCAAGGACTGGGATTTATACGGCCACACCTGTAATTCCTCCCTTGTGAAATCGGCTGATGAGAGAGAGCGTGGCCACGTTTGTTATCACTCAACGTTGATCACATGTACTTGAAGAGCAGGGGCGACGTACATACCGAAAATCCGCTTGTACTCCTCTTTCAATTTCGGACAGAGGAAGGCAAGCACCCAGCCATCAGTCATCATGCTGGCTAGACGAAGGAAGGTGGTAACTTTATGCGGGAATCCGACGTCGGCGAGTTCCAGAGAATGGATCAGATTAACTACAGAATTTGGAAAGATCAAGAATAAAAACATCAGTGACAGCATGGCAATCGTGTAGTAGCCTTGTTGTCCGTAAGGGGCTATTCTTGCCTGTCCCGTAAATCTGGAGTGCTCCTGTGATATTTGGCGTTTCTGGCGCAAACCGACAAAGCCTACGTATACAATGATGCCAAGACTGATCAGGTAGATCACAATGACGAACAGCGACGTTGCGATTCGGTACAGGGATGGGATGCATTGCCAGTGGTCGCAGACGTCGATGGAGTCGGTTCCCAGGACGGCTCGGAGCGTGACGCCGAATACCACGAAACACGCCGTTGAAACCCAGGACGCGGCCACCAGCAGCTGGCGGCGGTGGTCGGTCAGGATGTCGTAGTACTGCAGGCCGTACAGGACGGTGACGTACCTCTCGATGCTCAGCATCAGAAAGCAGACCACCGTGGACGTGGCCACGGCCGACCGCACAAACACGAGAGCGATGCACGCCCAGGCGGGGAACCAGACGTTCAGCAGCGTCCTCGTGCCGTTGAAGGCGGACAGCGCGCCGACCAACGTCTCACTGACGGCCATGCTGGCCAGCACCTGGTACATGGACGCCTCGCGAAGCTGGCACTTCCGCAGGATGGCCAGCACCGGCAGCACCGAGCTGCTGGCCACGATGAAGCCGATGCTGGCCTCCGCTCCCGCCGACATGGTGCCCTCGTGCCCCCGAGCGGCTGACTGACGAGAGGCCGACAGTGCCGGCAACACCGTGAAGTCTCATTGCGGACCTGTGCGACCTGCTACCGTGACAACGGGAAAAGCCAGACCTGTTATTCCGTACATTGATCAAACCTCAGTCAAAGCGTCAATTCGTAGAGCGCCTTCCGAATACAGCTAGCATAGCCAGTTGTAGACATAGTCGTAGCCATAGCAACAGTCATATGTCAGGAGTCAGCCACGCATTGGTTAGAACGGATCCGGTCGATGGTATATACAGTCATTGAGCTAAAAATGCACGTTGAAGGCATTGGTGAAAACCCAGAAATGTTTCCGAAAGACAGAATGAAGTGGTAGATGAAATCCACATCGTAATCACGCGGTGCACACGACATCGGCGACGCGTAATCACGTGACGGCTGCACAGAGGGATCGGCACCAGGAGGCGGTACGTTTCAGGATGTCGCCACCCTGAAAGCGAGGAGAAAAAAACAAATGATGCAAAAGCAACTAGACTCAGGAATATCAAAAGTTTCATGTTTCTCGCCCCGCAACTATTTTTTATTCCACTTAGAAGCGAATCATCTCAACTGCCGACTCGTAGTTCATTCACTTTTTGAGACCCCAGCTCTTGTTTCGCAGTACTTGCGTGAGACGAATGTTTATGTAGTAGATCACTATAGCTGCCCATAATAACAGGAACATTCGTTGAAGGCGTTGTGCCTCGGTCCGGGATTTTACACCGCTGCAGAAGACCTGAGTTTTAATCTCATATAGTACCCTGAATGTCCTGTGTAATTATGAAGTAAGCCCTCTTTTAATCGTTTACTTGTTCGCTGACTGCTAACCTTTCGCACTTGTATGTAAATTTCATGCATGAGTAAGCCGCCCGGACGCTTCTCTCAGGATTACTGACATATCTGAGTGAAAATTTATTTCAACTGGCATCATGTTTTCAGCTTGCGAGAATTTCTGGGTATACGCAACTGTATTTATGATTAAACCACGCGCTGGTCAAATGTTCTGTTTCATTTCGCGGATGTTGTATTGATCAGTTTGCTTGACTAGAGTCATGTCTATAAAACAGCTGTCTCTGCTGTCGGCTACTCGGCCAGCCGAGATTCACCTGAGGCAGTGACGCGAGTCAAACGCCCTGCTGTTCAGACAGCATCAGAGCCTCGGCAGTCAGTCAGCCAGTCAGTCAGACAGCGGCCAGTCAGACCTGCCGTTCGGGCAGCTCCACCGGACCGTCTGCGGGCCTCAGGACCCCGACGGCCGGCCCAGCCCCAGCCGCGCGCAGCCCCGCTGGCCGCGCCTCATCACGCAGGAAACCGGACGGCGGCGGGTGGTTGGCCGCGCGCTTCGCGGCTCTCCGTCGGCCGGACGTCAGCCGGTCTCTTTGTGAGCCGCGACCTGATTTGGCCGACGTCAGGCTTTGATGGGCTGCCCAGCCCGCCGGCTGGCCCAGCTCAGAGGGTGCTGGATCGGCGGCTGGGCGAAGTGTCAACAGCTGATCAACTCGGCCGTTAGTCAGCTTTCTCGGCGAAAGTTGGGGAAACCCGGGCTCCGCGAGCCGTAGATCGCCTCCCATTGAGCAAATATGACGCGTCCTGAACCAGCCTGTTCATGGTCACACTCATTTGCATCCACGTGTCTTCACCAAAGGTGGTAGACTTTTTGACTCTCAACTAGTGTTGCTGTCTTAGACTTTGACTAGTTTTCTGTCTTGTGTTGCAATTTCTAGCAGAGCTTCTAGCGCAAGGAAATGGAAAAGGGAAGTTCAGGAAAATTATGCTTGAGCGAGGTTTTTTATTCTAGCTGAAGTGATTTTTTATTGATACTTGAACACTGTTCGTGGGAAGTTATTCTTGTCAATACGTTTCATAATTATAACTGTTCTTTATGTTTTAATTTTTGTGGCAGAGCGTGAAAAACGTCGATTTTATGCCGACTTTCAGCGAAACATTTACGACAATTTTCACTGTGAAATTCGCAGTCAGGAGCTACTACTCGCAGCTTCCACCTCGGGAAGAAAATGATTTGGTTGCTCGTTTGCTCGACCGAGGCTGTGTCAAAACCATTTCAGGGCTGTGAGGCTGAAGAAACGAAGCAGACGTATGCATTCACTAGGGTGGATATTGTCAAGACCGAACTCCGGTGATTGTCACGGTTTCTCGTGACGTCGCAAGAGCCGTCACATCGCTCGTGACACCACATGATAACGGCTCATACCGCGGGGCTGAGAGTGTACCACTGAACTCGACGGACTCACTGGAGGGCTTTCAGTTGCAGACTGCAGGAAGATCGCTATGAAAAAGAGCAAAAAAATATGCACCAGGGGCCATGCAGATGATGCATGGTCGAACGTGCAAGGTCCTGAGAAAATCGTTCAACTTGCGCTCTAGGTGCGATGCATGAGACCTTTTACGAAAGCGTAAAGTGAGCCTTGGGACGGTTGGGTCAGGTGGTTCGCGGAACTCGTCGTTGGTGTTCTAGAGCCTAGAGAGACGGCAAGCACAGCTTTTCGCATTACAAGTCCGCGGGAGAGCCCCGAAGACATAAATTGCTCTCCGTTTGTTTGACAAGTTTCGTTCCATAAACCGCTCTTAAATGCGTTCGGTTAAACGATGGTCTTCTTCAGAAAACAGAACAAAAGACGCGTCCAGCAGTCATGGACGGTGCATACAAAGGAACAACGTGAATACCTCGATGCCCATCAACCACTGTTGATCCTTTGCGAAGCTCGTGCTTAGCTACTAAGCAGGCAGATTTCTGTGCCATTGCAAGTCTGCCCGTACCGCGGGTCGGACTCTTCCATTCCTTACCAGGGGGTGGGTGTTTAAACACTCCGCTCTAACTCGCGAGCCATTTATCAGAGAAAAATGAGGGATGCATCATAGGAAAACACTTGAAAAGTGGAGCTCGAAACACGTAACATTTTCTAAGATCGCAGAACAAAATTAAAGGCATGTAGCCAAACATTTCGGAAAATTATGTTTTTATTGTTTCTCAACAGCTAAGCAACTGTCCATATTTTGAAGCAAATTATGGCTAAAAAATGGTGAGTAACACGCCCAACAACTTTCTTCAAGTAAACGTATCTCATTTTGACCTTCGGCGTGAGTCAGGTCAAGTCAGGTCACGTCATCGTCCCAAAATGGTCCATTTGCAAAATATTCGTCCTCTTTTCCTTCTTACCGGTCAGCATGTTCTTATGGCTAATCTAAATTTTAGGGGGTGCTGATGATATACCCAAGCACCCTATAGATACCCAAGTACCGTTTCAGGTTAAACCAGAGGTCACGGGACGTCGACTAATGTTAAATTTTGAAATGATAGAAATAGAAAATTTCAGAGTTATATCAGGGTCTGCGCGGCTGTGGAATGTTTTTTCCATCGTCAGGAAGGACCAATGGAGGCCAAGAAAGGTCACATGAGGTCACCGGCCGGCGGTCTTCGACGCCACTTGTGTCCGTGGTTGGGAAGAATACGTACATGGCCATGTAAGAATTTATTTCATTGGAACTTTATTCTCCCAAATTATCTCTGGCATTTTAACACCTTACAGTGACCCATCCAAGGTCATAAAAGACTTTAGTGCATTTTTTAGGTCTAAAAGGGTCACTTACCTCGGTTGACCTCTAGTGACCGCGTTTTGCTCTACGTTTGAGTCAAGATTATTTTGGGTCATGAATGTGAATTAAGCATCTGCTTTCTACTCTGCAGAACAGTAAATTAGTAATTCTCGACAAAAAGTTTGGGTTTAATAGCATGCACCCGTATTAGAGGGTCATGGCCTGAGGCAAGGTCACTGGTGCTCTGGTGACATGATGGTAGCACATGGGAGCGGTCATGTTGCTGGTTATGTTTGAGCATCGAAATCCCGTAAAAATCCGTTCGAATTTCGGCAGTCTCAAAAAGGGACTACAGTTTACCTGCCCTCAGGTCCATTACCTGGAATTCCTAAAAAAATCTGAAATATGCAAATTTTGTCCTACCATATGCTATTATTTCGGCAAGTTTTAGCAAACTCGGTCCAACCCCGAAAAAGTTATAGGCAGTCAAAGTTTTTTTTCGGAGGTTGACATCTTTGACCCAACTTATGTCAGTGACCTGACCTGATCTGGGACTGAGATTTTGATTGAATATGTGCAAAGAATGAAAAAAGGCACTCCGATTTTGGAATTTCCGTATTTTGCCGTTTCTCTGCTATGTCGAAAAAACCGTAGGCCCCCTGATACGGATGGGCTACTAAACTATACGTTCAGATGATCAAAACACATCGGGCCTGATGTACAAAGTTACGTTTGGGAAAAGCTGAAATAATTCATGCCCCCGGCGCCAGATGGTTGGACTGTATAACAACCTGACATTGCAGAGAGACGTGCCACTTGCAGAGGCGTTGTTTGGATGCGTTCCAGGATCCGTCATTGTTCACCATGTATATTATAGGAAGACAGTTTAATATCAATAGATTCCAGACTCGACTTGTTGTCTATGCCTACTCAGCGATCCACATGTCCGAACCGAAACAGCCGTTGTCGGAACTTTTTTAAGCCTGGTGGATTCGAAACCACCTAAAAGTAATTTGTTTCCATGAAGCATAATACAACTTGCGTTAATTCCAAAAATGATTGGGTCGCCGCACCACCTTCCCCATGTGCTGCCACACCCACAGCTGCAATCCTTCAGTGAGAAAAACCATCAGCTCCCAGTCGAGACGAGCATCGGCTCCTCGCACAAACACCTCGTCAAATGTGACACCCCGTCGGTAGCTATTGGCAGCGATAAACCACTCAGTGCCGAAGAAGAGACCATCATTCATGAAGCCGCGACGGCAGGCGGCCGGCTGGCGGGCCGCCAGCCGCCAGCCGCGCCGCCGCCGGAAGCGTCACGTTTCCGGCGGCGGCGCCAGTTCGCGCGTGATTTAATCGAGCTCGCACTGCAGGCGATGCCGGCACGCGCCGCATACGAAGCGCGCCGGGCGGGCGCCGCGGGCGATGGACTGGCGGCACCAGGAGCCGCGCAGAACGACCGATGGCGGCGGAGCACCTGGTGGCCAAGACGTGGCCCAGTTGGCGGCCTCTGGTCGTCCCGGCTCGGGCGAGATGGATGCGAGCTCGCGCCGGTGCCAAACATCGGAACCAGATGAAACGACGGGGCGCGGCGGTCTGTTTGAAAGGCGCGGTGAAAGTAGTGGCAGTTTCGGTTGAAAACGCGGACCAGTTACACTGTGCCGGTTAGTCTGTTGATTTGGTTGTGACTAATGAGACGCCGAATTACGACTCGGAAGCTGACAAGACTGCGATGTTTACACTAGAAGGCTAAATGGCTAACATGTCGAAAAGCTGCAAGCGTATTGTAAATAATCAAGAGTGATAACGAGGATCAATAACTCTAACGAAGGTCTGACGAAACAAGTGATAATAGTGAAGTGTCTGTGAGTTACAGTTTGAGTAGCCTGGTGTTTGGCTAACTGTTGTGTAAAGCAAATGAAGGCTTCAGAATGCAACACACATGCAATGATTTTACAACAAACTCCATAAATCCACAAATGGTTTCCCTTGCCATTTAAAGATTTGTTCCGCTTTTCACAACCTACTTTTTAAAGATTTGTTTCGTTTGCTAGATCTCATATGGCGCAGGTTCTCTTAAAAAAAATAACATTTAATATTCGACAGTGATCAGTAATGCCAGGATTAATGTTTCTTTTGAGTGCATTTTCCCTATTATTACTTGATTTAATTTGTTTGTCACTGATCTGTGTTACAGAGATAGGGATCGGCAAAACGGTGTAATGATATGGCTGATGGTAAGGCATTTGACCTGCTTCAGTCAAATAAGATTATCACATGAGAGGCCAAGTTTAAGACACCCGGTTTGTAATTGCATTATTCAAGCGGTTTATACTGCTTATGTCACACGCTCGCTGTCCTGAGCATAAACGACCCGACAAGACGAAAAATACTTACCACAGTGAGCAGATACACATAAACAGGATATATATTCTATATATCCTGGATATAGAATATATATATTATGGTATCCTGAGCATAAACGACCCGACAATACGAAAAATGCTTACCACAGTGAGCAGATACACATATACAGGATATATAATACACACCACAGGACGGGCACACAGTTTCAATCGTTTGCTTGCAGACTGCAACACTGCTGCCTCTATTTAATTTGGTTCTGTAGGTAACGTAAAAACCGTGTATCCCGTACCTAACACAATAAAAAATACCAGCATACTTAAATACATTTAATTTTCGTAGGCTTTTACAGAAATTCAGGCGAACACAAGGAAGTTCTCAGCACCGGAAGTTAGGTCGTCAGAAACCCATCAAATCCGTGTCTCACGGGACTCGGGTAGTTCAGCACTAACGGCTGTAGTCGGATGATGGTTACAAGCTGGTTAGGCGGGCAAAGTTGCCGGGCAGCCCTAACTTTGTAAGCGTTCTGGCGAATAGTTCTCTCGCCCGTTAGGTCATGAGACACACTGTCTTTTGCGGCGAGGAAACACAGTTCCAACCGTTTGCAACACATTGCGAAGACCTAGGACCGGCAAGCTTGCTGGTCGCCTAGAGTGATATTTGGTTTTGGGCCTTCGCGAAAGGTTTTTAGCGAAGTTGATTTTGTACTGCCAACTGACCTGTTCTCTGTCACTGACGCAGAAACAAAGTCTGTGTCTGAGAGATAGACTCAGACATGAATGAAGGAGCAAAGTTAAGTTAGCAGGGAGAGCCGAAAACCGCCAGAGCATTGAGCAGATGACTTCAACTCGGTGCTATCCAGACATCGATTTCCTCTTCTCAGTCGGACTATTTAGTCTTCTAGCCTGGCAACGTCAGCATCCTTAAGAAAGTGGACAGCCTTCTTTAGACCGGAAAAACTTGAAGTCTAGATGGTTCGGGTTTACCTGGTTGCAGACTCCAGCTTCTCCAGGTATAAAGAACGTTTTTTATTTCCATAATCATGTCCAACGCCAGGTGACCTGTAAACACCATGTTTGACTTTTAAGCAGCATTGGCATATACGTGACTTGGTATTATTTTTTTGCTTCTAATCATCCAAATTTTCCTTCATAGTGTTTCAACACACCTGTTGAGATTGTTACGACAGTGTCTGAAGCAAACTTTGGAATTTGTTCCAGCTGGCTGCCGTCCTTACCCACGGGGTCTGCGCGCATCTCTCAGACGGTTTTTATTACCCAGACTCAGACGTTCTTCAGCGTCTCTTCTGTGTGCCGGGGAAAGCGGCTGCACCACGATTCGCTTGACTTCATCCCTGGTCGGATCGTGCAGACGGGACCTGGTCGGGCGGGGGGGAGACACGGGGCGTACGTACCACCTGTCGGCTCTGAGGTCTGAGTGGTTTCCTCTGCTGGGTGCGCTTTATGGGGCCGTCGTGATGGAGCCTCGAGCCGCCGTCCGGCTGCGCTCGGCGAGTTCCGGCCGTCGGGGCGCCAGCCGGGGCGTCGTCCCTGTCGGCTCTAGATGGTTTCCCCTGCTGGGTGCGCTTTATGGGCAGTTGCATATGGAGCCTCAGCCCCGTCAGCTGGCCTCGGCAGAGTTCAGCAGTTGAGATCTGCCGCGCGATCGACACCGCACCCGCAGTTGTGCCCGCCCGCCGCCCCGCCCGGGTGCGCCAGCGTCGGCCGTCCCGCTGCTTTCGCCAGCGCGTCGGCGGCGGCGCCGATGGACGGCGGCCGGCAGCCGTCCGTTCGCGGCGCCGGTCGGAGCGCAGCTGGGCGGGAGACGGCGACAGCAGGTCTTCCGTCCACGGTTGCAGCGTTGATCAGTCGAGCTCCGCTGCGCAGGACAGCGCGACGATGCGCCAGCGCGGCTGAGAAGGATTGAACAGCGTCAGACCAGACGCAAAGACAGCTTGTCAGGATCGTTTTCTGTCAGGTCGGCGCCGTATATGCGATTTTAACATCTGTCTTCTGTACCCACAAAATTCCATTATGCCATGGATTCAGTATTGAATG
>CP099841.1:35349239-35431538 GCA_030062745.1 Capitulum mitella
TTTGCTCAGGGGCGGAGCCAGGCAACGTTTTGGGAGGCACCTCAGGTCATTTTTGGCCATGTTGAGGGTAAAAGGAAAATGTCTGCCAAAAACAGAGTTTTTAAGATAGAACTTAAAACTTTATATGAATGTATAGCTAAATAGTGGGCAATGTGCATATGTAATTTTGTTTATCTGAGGTCACTTTACAAGGTCAGGTCAAGGTCAAAAGTCAAAATTTGTTTTTTTCGCAATAATTTCGGCGCCGTTTTTTTCAAATGCCAAACTCGGAACATATATGACGTAGAAAGGTGTCCTCTACTTGTGTACCAAGTTTCAGCTTGATATCAGGTCGGGTCACGGAGCTATGACCTAAAAATGTCAGTGCGCGTGCCCTATATCGCAAAAGCCAAAAAATGAATTTTTGGAATAGAGTGAATTCAATCGATTAAAAACGTTTACAGATAATACTGAATGCACACGACATCATTCCAGGTGACCCCAAGGTCACTGGAGGTCATTTAAGGTCAAAGGTCGCAACTTGATCTGAAGAACGTGTGACCATGACAGTTCCCCTTTTTTATGTCCCTGGCACCGCCTATGCTAACATTATACAAACATTGTAATGCGATTTGTACTTCTTTCGCATAACATGACTAGCAGAAGCTAAAAAAGTGTTTTGGCCTCTTTTGTTCATTCCGTTATTAGAAAACTAATCCCTCTATTTTTGAAACCCTGTGAACGCCCATGAATTTTCTCAAAATTTCAAATTTGCATACCCATGGTAAAAGCCCTATTCATCATCTCTCGATTCATGCCAGTTTCATCGAAATCGGTCCATAAACAACGGAGTTATAAGAAGTCAAAAAGTACCCCCCATTTGGACATTTTTGCCCCCCTGTATCCACAAATTTCGAAATTTTGAAAATTTCTTTTTATGAAAATGTAGTTCACGTCACGGTAAATCGATTGCCGTTTGTTGCGATGAAATCGGACAAGTAGTTCTCGAGATCTCAGGGGGGGGCCGAATCCGCCCCCCCTGCCGGGAATCGGCCATACCGTCTAGCCCTCCGGGAATAGGGTTAAATAATTAATTTTGAACTCAAAGGCCTTTTTCCGCCCCGCATAAATAAATCAGGTCTTCGTTTTACTGCGAACCGCTTTGGGGCCAGAAACAAGCTTTGTTTCCCAAAGCTTTTTCGCTGAAACGTCCAACAGGGCAATTTGGCCTAAGATGACCACTAGCGATCTTAATATTGACCTTACTGAAAACAATATGAGTGCTTTCTTCCAGTTTTTTCAACGGCTTCCCAACGGTGTTTTCGTTTTATCGGTGGGGCTTCTATTTCTCAAGCTCTTGGAGGTAGGGGGTTCTCATGAGCCTCGACCAGGTGAAGGTGGATTCAGAGGCCGGTCATGACAGGGTTAATGTAACAAAATTATTTGCCTAACCCAAACATTTTTTTGCTTCTAAAGCAGTTTGAAATAAAATGCTAAGGAATTCCTATAAATATCTCCATCTGTAGAACGGTCCCACTGTTCAGCCGTTCAAGACCGTGTTCGACGTCGCAGGCAAAGATGCTTGGAATGCCCAAGGTCTTCTCGTTTTTAACAATGGGATTGTTGCATTTAATGACATTCTTCCTCAGTAATGTGACTCGATACATCCCGTGAAAAAGTCAGTGCATATAGTAATTCTTATACGATGCCGCCATCTTTCATTGGTCTAGAACTTCTCACACCACCGGTTTACGCACATTGTTTGATGACGTTACCGTCTCTCACTGGTTGACATCAAGTCAGTTTTGTACCTCCTGGCCCAGATCTTTTCCGATTGTAAGGAGTACAAATAGCGCCCCGCTCGTCGTCACGGAGACACTTTTGATTTTGAAGGCATAGAGGAAGGATCTCCGTATAGTGTGGGTGCCGGTATAGGCGTTTGGTGAATGAAGTGAAAAAAGTTGGACTTGAAGATTTTCTCTGTGACTGACTCGCGAGAAAGACCGGCACGACCGAGGTCGTCACTAGTTCACCTGTCACGCAAGCAGTTAGGAATCTACTTCGGTTAATACATTACACAATTAGAATAATGAGACTCTTTCGACTCCCATTGCATGACATGGCATTGGGAAGTGCTTAAAAGCGTTCGCTCCCTCGTCACCTTCTTTGTCTTTTAACCTGCGGCGCCACCCGTGAAAAAAAAAAACAGAATGAATGAACATTATAATGCATTACATTACGTTATAGAACATTACATTGCATTCAGTACAATACATTACATCAACCGAAAAACCACTGCTTTTACATTTATGTGCTTCAGTTAATATCTTAGTGCTTAACACAGACCTTCACCCATTCACAGAACATTGTTTCACAAGTCAGCTCGCATCAGCAGCCACTACTAGCTGAGCACGACAGTTCTGTTGAGAACACAGTTGCTGTGCGAAGCCCTTTCCATACTGCAACGAGTACCCATTTACAGAACGGTGCAGTGATAGCAAGTCGTGCAGATGTCAAACTTGAAAGCACATTCTCGAACTATGCCAGCGCAATGAGATTAACCCACATAAACACAAATTACAATCGTCTGCAGTCCCATACACAGCAGTGTCGTATTTGGTGCGTTGTGAGGCAGCTGCCATTACATTTGTCCCGAACGTTAAAATTACATTTGCGAACGTGTCAGAAACACGTTCTACGGGACAATGTCATCGGCGTCTCCGCCCTCCGTTGACAATGGACACTACGATACACAACAGAACAAACTTGGTGAATGGCGCGCGCTACTGGCCGCTTTCGCAACGGCGAATTCATAAATGCTGCGGCACCTGTGACCCGAAATGACGTCACAGATATCTGAGTTTAACTGTGAATCAACGCTAAATTAACCTGAAGCTTTCAGCGCAACAGCACTTTCAGACCCATCTCAGTATGCGGTATGTCAGGGGCATTATGTTTTCGCTGCAAGGACTGGGATTTATACGGCCACACCTGTAATTCCTCCCTTGTGAAATCGGCTGATGAGAGAGAGCGTGGCCACGTTTGTTATCACTCAACGTTGATCACATGTACTTGAAGAGCAGGGGCGACGTACATACCGAAAATCCGCTTGTACTCCTCTTTCAATTTCGGACAGAGGAAGGCAAGCACCCAGCCATCAGTCATCATGCT
Source organism: Capitulum mitella (assembly GCA_030062745.1). NCBI lineage: Eukaryota > Metazoa > Arthropoda > Thecostraca > Pollicipedomorpha > Pollicipedidae > Capitulum > Capitulum mitella. The sequence goes on from CP099841.1 coordinate 35,352,390, forward strand.
GGCTAGACGAAGGAAGGTGGTAACTTTATGCGGGAATCCGACGTCGGCGAGTTCCAGAGAATGGATCAGATTAACTACAGAATTTGGAAAGATCAAGAATAAAAACATCAGTGACAGCATGGCAATCGTGTAGTAGCCTTGTTGTCCGTAAGGGGCTATTCTTGCCTGTCCCGTAAATCTGGAGTGCTCCTGTGATATTTGGCGTTTCTGGCGCAAACCGACAAAGCCTACGTATACAATGATGCCAAGACTGATCAGGTAGATCACAATGACGAACAGCGACGTTGCGATTCGGTACAGGGATGGGATGCATTGCCAGTGGTCGCAGACGTCGATGGAGTCGGTTCCCAGGACGGCTCGGAGCGTGACGCCGAATACCACGAAACACGCCGTTGAAACCCAGGACGCGGCCACCAGCAGCTGGCGGCGGTGGTCGGTCAGGATGTCGTAGTACTGCAGGCCGTACAGGACGGTGACGTACCTCTCGATGCTCAGCATCAGAAAGCAGACCACCGTGGACGTGGCCACGGCCGACCGCACAAACACGAGAGCGATGCACGCCCAGGCGGGGAACCAGACGTTCAGCAGCGTCCTCGTGCCGTTGAAGGCGGACAGCGCGCCGACCAACGTCTCACTGACGGCCATGCTGGCCAGCACCTGGTACATGGACGCCTCGCGAAGCTGGCACTTCCGCAGGATGGCCAGCACCGGCAGCACCGAGCTGCTGGCCACGATGAAGCCGATGCTGGCCTCCGCTCCCGCCGACATGGTGCCTTCGTGCCCCCGAGCGGCTGACTGACGAGAGGCCGACAGTGCCGGCAACACCGTGAAGTCTCATTGCCGACCTGTGCGACCTGCTACCGTGACAACGGGAAAAGCCAGACCTGTTATTCCGTGCATTGATCAAACCTCAGTCAAAGCGTCAATTCGTAGAGCGCCTTCCGAATACAGCTAGCATAGCCAGTTGTAGACATAGTCGTAGCCATAGCAACAGTCAGGAGTCAGCCACGCATTGGTTAGAACGGATCCGGTCGATGGTATATACAGTCATTGAGCTAAAAATGCACGTTGAAGGCATTGGTGAAAACCCAGAAATGTTTCCGAAAGACAGAATGAAGTGGTAGATGAAATCCACATCGTAATCACGCGGTGCACACGACATCGGCGACACGTAATCACGTGACGGCTGCACAGAGGGATCGGCACCAGGAGGCGGTACGTTTCAGGATGTCGCCACCCTGAAAGCGAGTAGAAAAAAACAAATGATGTAAAAGCAACTAGACTCAGGAATATCAAAAGTTTCATGTTTCTCGCCCCGCAACTATTTTTTATTCCACTTAGAAGCGAATCATCTCAACTGCCGACTCGTAGTTCATTCACTTTTTGAGACCCCAGCTCTTGTTTCGCAGTACTTGCGTGAGACGAATGTTTATGTAGTAGATCACTATAGCTGCCCATAATAACAGGAACATTCGTTGAAGGCGTTGTGCCTTGGTCCGGGATTTTACACCGCTGCAGAAGACCTGAGTTTTAATCTCATATAGTACCCTGAATGTCCTGTGCAATTATGAAGTAAGCCCTCTTTTAATCGTTTACTTGTTCGCTGACTGCTAACCTTTCGCACTTGTATGTAAATTTCATGCATGAGTAAGCCGCCCGGACGCTTCTCTCAGGATTACTGACATATCTGAGTGAAAATTTATTTCAACTGGCATCATGTTTTCAGCTTGCGAGAATTTCTGGGTATACGCAACTGTATTTATGATTAAACCACGCGCTGGTCAAATGTTCTGTTTCATTTCGCGGATGTTGTATTGATCAGTTTGCTTGACTAGAGTCATGTCTATAAAACAACTGTCTCTGCTGTCGGCTACTCGGCCAGCCGAGATTCGCCTGAGGCAGTGACGCGAGTCAAACGCCCTGCTGTTCAGACAGCATCAGAGCCTCGGCAGTCAGTCAGCCAGTCAGTCAGACAGCGGCCAGTCAGACCTGCCGTTCGGGCAGCTCCACCGGACCGTCTGCGGGCCTCAGGACCCCGACGGCCGGCCCAGCCCCAGCCGCGCGCAGCCCCGCTGGCCGCGCCTCATCACGCAGGAAACCGGACGGCGGCGGGTGGTTGGCCGCGCGCTTCGCGGCTCTCCGTCGGCCGGACGTCAGCCGGTCTCTTTGTGACGCCGCGACCTGATTTGGCCGACGTCAGGCTTTGATGGGCTGCCCAGCCCGCCGGCTGGCCCAGCTCAGAGGGTGCTGGATCGGCGGCTGGGCCAAGTGTCAACAGCTGATCAACTCGGCCGTTAGTCAGCTTTCTGGGCGAAAGTTGGGCTCCGCGAGCCGTAGATCGCCTCCCATTGAGCAAATATGACGCGTGCTGAACCAGCCTGTTCATGGTCACACTCATTTGCATCCACGTGTCTTCGCCAAAGGTGGTAGACTTTTTGACTCTCAACTAGTGTTGCTGTCTTAGACTTTGACTAGTTTTCTGTCTTGTGTTGCAATTTCTAGCAGAGCTTCTAGCGCAAGGAAATGGAAAAGGGAAGTTCAGGAAAATTATGCTTGAGCGAGGTTTTTTTATTCTAGCTGAAGTGATTTTTTATTGATACTTGAACACTGTTCGTGGGAAGTTATTCTTGTCAATACGTTTCATAATTATAACTGTTCTTTATGTTTTAATTTTTGTGGCAGAGCGTGAAAAACGTCGATTTTATGCCGACTTTCAGCGAAACATTTACGACAATTTTCGCTGTGAAATTCGCAGTCAGGAGCTACTACTCGCAGCTTCCACCTCGGGAAGAAAATGATTTGGTTGTTCGTTTGCTCGACCGAGGCTGTGTCAAAACCATTTCAGGGCTGTGAGGCTGAAGAAACGAAGCAGACGTATGCATTCACTAGAGTGGATATTGTCAAGACCGAACTCCGGTGATTGTCACGGTTCCTCGTGACGTCGCAAGAGCCGTCACATCGCTCGTGACACCACATGATAACGGCTCATACCGCGGGGCTGAGAGTGTACCACTGAACTCGACGGACTCACTCGAGGGCTTTCAGTTGCAGACTGCAGGAAGATCGCTATGAAAAAGAGCAAAAAAATATGCACCAGGGGCCATGCAGATGATGCATGGTCGAACGTGCAAGGTCCTGAGAAAATCGTTCAACTTGCGCTCTAGGTGCGATGCATGAGACCTTTTACGAAAGCGTAAAGTGAGCCTTGGGACGGTTGGGTCAGGTGGTTCGCGGAACTCGTCGTTGGTGTTCTAGAGCCTAGAGAGACGGCAAGCACAGCTTTTCGCATTACAAGTCCGCGGGAGAGCCCCGAAGACATAAATTGCTCTCCGTTTGTTTGACAAGTTTCGTTCCATAAACCGCTCTTAAATGCGTTCGGTTAAACGATGGTCTTCTTCAGAAAACAGAACAAAAGACGCGTCCAGCAGTCATGGACGGTGCATACAAAGGAACAACGTGAATACCTCGATGCCCATCAACCACTGTTGATCCTTTGCGAAGCTCGTGCTTAGCTACTAAGCAGGCAGATTTCTGTGCCATTGCAAGTCTGCCCGTACCGCGGGTCGGACTCTTCCATTCCTTACCAGGGGGTGGGTGTTTAAACACTCCGCTCTAACTCGCGAGCCATTTATCAGAGAGAAATGAGGGATGCATCATAGGAAAACACTTGAAAAGTGGAGCTCGAAACACGTAACATTTTCTAAGATCGCAGAACAAAATTAAAGGCATGTAGCCAAACATTTCGGAAAATTATGTTTTTATTGTTTCTCAACAGCTAAGCAACTGTCCATATTTTGAAGCAAATTATGGCTAAAAAATGGTGAGTAACACGCCCAACAACTTTCTTCAAGTAAACGTATCTCATTTTGACCTTCGGCGTGAGTCAGGTCAAGTCAGGTCACGTCATCGTCCCAAAATGGTCCATTTGCAAAATATTCGTCTTTTCCTTCTTACCGGTCAGCATGTTCTTATGGCTAATTTAAATTTTAGGGGGTGCTAGGGGTGCTATGATATACCCAAGCACCCTATAGATACCCAAGTACCGTTTCAGGTTAAACCAGAGGTCACGGGACGTCGACTAATGTTAAATTTTGAAATGATAGAAATAGAAAATTTCAGAGTTATATCAGGGTCTGCGCGGCTGTGGAATGTTTTTCCCATCGTCAGGAAGGACCAATGGAGGCCAAGAAAGGTCACATGAGGTCACCGGCCGGCGGTCTTCGACGCCACTTGTGTCCGTCGTTGGGAAGAATACGTACATGGCCATGTAAGAATTTATTTCAGTGGAACTTTATTCTCCCAAATTATCTCTGGCATTTTAACACCTTACAGTGACCCATCTAAGGTCATAAAAGACTTTAGTGCATTTTTTAGGTCTAAAAGGGTCACTTACCTCGGTTGACCTCTAGTGACCGCGTTTTGCTCTACGTTTGAGTCAAGATTATTTTGGGTCATGAATGTGAATTAAGCATCTGCTTTCTACTCTGCAGAACAGTAAATTAGTAATTCTCGACAAAAAGTTTGGGTTTAATAGCATGCACCCGTATTAGAGGGTCATGGCCTGAGGCAAGGTCACTGGTGCTCTGGTGACATGATGGTAGCACATGGGAGCGGTCATGTTGCTGGTTATGTTTGAGCATCGAAATTCCGTAAAAATCCGTTCGAATTTCGGCAGTCTCAAAAAGGGACTACAGTTTACCTGCCCTCAGGTCCATGACCTGGAATTCCTAAAAAAATCTGAAATATGCAAATTTTGTCCTACCATATGCTATTATTTCGGCAAGTTTTAGCAAACTCGGTCCAACCCCGAAAAAGTTATAGGCAGTCAAAGTTTTTTTTGGAGGTTGACATCTTTGACCCAACTTATGTCAGTGACCTGACCTGATCTGGGACTGAGATTTTGATTGAATATGTGCAAAGAATGAAAAAAGGCACTCCGATTTTGGAATTTCCGTATTTTGCCGTTTCTCTGCTATGTCGAAAAAACCTTAGGCCCCCTGATACGGATGGGCTACTAAACTATACGTTCAGATGATCAAAACACATCGGGCCTGATGTACAAAGTTACGTTTGGGAAAAGCTGAAATAATTCATGCCCCCGGCGCCAGATGGTTGGACTGTATAACAACCTGACATTGCAGAGAGACGTGCCACTTGCAGAGGCGTTGTTTGGATGCGTTCCAGGATCCGTCATTGTTCACCATGTATATTATAGGAAGACAGTTTAATATCAATAGATTCCAGACTCGACTTGTTGTCTACGCCTACTCAGCGATCCACATGTCCGAACCGAAACAGCCGTTGTCGGAACTTTTTTAAGCCTGGTGGATTCGAAACCACCTTAAAGTAATTTGTTTCCATAAAGCATAATACAACTTGCGTTAATTCCAAAAATGACTGGGTCGCCGCACCACCTTCCCCATGTGCTGCCACACCCACAGCTGCAATCCTTCAGTGAGAAAAACCATCAGCTCCCAGTCGAGACGAGCATCGGCTCCTCGCACAAACACCTCGTCAAATGTGACACCCCGTCGGTAGCTATTGGCAGCGATAAACCACTCAGTGCCGAAGAAGAGACCATCATTCATGAAGCCGCGACGGCAGGCGGCCGGCTGGCGGGCCGCCAGCCGCCAGCCGCGCCGCCGCCGGAAGCGTCACGTTTCCGGCGGCGGCGCCAGTTCGCGCGTGATTTAATCGAGCTCGCACTGCAGGCGACGCCGGCACGCGCCGCATACGAAGCGCGCCGGGCGGGCGCCGCGGGCGATGGACTGGCGGCACCAGGAGCCGCGCAGAACGACGGATGGCGGCGGAGCACCTGGTGGCCGAAGACGTGGCCCAGTTGGCGGCCTCTGGCCGTCCCGGCTCGGGCCAGATGGATGCGAGCTCGCGCCGGTGCCAAACATCGGAACCAGATGAAACGACGGGGCGCGGCGGTCTGTTTGAAAGGCGCGGTGAAAGTAGTGGCAGTTTCGGTTGAAAACGCGGACCAGTTACACTGTGCCGGTTAGTCTGTTGATTTGGTTGTGACTAATGAGACGCCGAATTACGACTCGGAAGCTGACAAGACTGCGATGTTTACACTAGAAGGCTAAATGGCTAACATGTCGAAAAGCTGCAAGCGTATTGTAAATAATCAAGAGTGATAACGAGGATCAATAACTCTAACGAAGGTCTGACGAAACAAGTGATAATAGTGAAGTGTCTGTGAGTTACAGTTTGAGTAGCCTGGTGTTTGGCTAACTGTTGTGTAAAGCAAATGAAGGCTTCAGAATGCAACACACATGCAATGATTTTACAACAAACTCCATAAATCCACAAATGGTTTCCCTTGCCATTTAAAGATTTGTTCCGCTTTTCACAGCCTACTTTTTAAAGATTTGTTTCGCTTGCTAGATCTCATATGGCGCAGGTTCTCTTAAAAAAAACAACATTTAATATTCGACAGTGATCAGTAATGCCAGGATTAATGTTTCTTTTGAGTGCATTTTCCCTATTATTACTTGTTTAATTTGTTTGTCACTGATCTGTGTTACAGAGATAGGGATCGGCAAAACGGTGTAATGATATGGCTGATGGTAAGGCATTTGACCTGCTTCAGTCAAATAAGATTATCATATGAGAGGCCAAGTTTAAGACACCCGGTTTGTAATTGCATTATTCAAGCGGTTTATACTGCTTATGTCACACGCTCGCTGTCCTGAGCATAAACGACCCGACAAGACGAAAAATACTTACCACAGTGAGCAGATACACATAAACAGGATATATATTCTATATATCCTGGATATAGAATATATATATTATGGTATCCTGAGCATAAACGACCCGACAATACGAAAAATGCTTACCACAGTGAGCAGATACACATATACAGGATATATAATACACACCACAGGACGGGCACACAGTTTCAATCGTTTGCTTGCAGACTGCAACACTGCTGCCTCTATTTAATTTGGTTCTGTAGGTAACGTAAAAACCGTGTATCCCGTACCTAACACAATAAAAAATACCAGCATACTTAAATACATTTAATTTTCGTAGGCTTTTACAGAAATTCAGGCGAACACAAGGAAGTTCTCAGCGCCGGAAGTTAGGTCGTCAGAAACCCATCAAATCCGTGTCTCACGGGACTCGGGTAGTTCAGCACTAACGGCTGTAGTCGGATGATGGTTACAAGCTGGTTAGGCGGGCAAAGTTGCCGGGCAGCCCTGACTTTGTAAGCGTTCTGGCGAATAGTTCTCTCGCCCGTTAGGTCATGAGACACACTGTCTTTTGCGGCGAGGAAACACAGTTCCAACCGTTTGCAACACATTGCGAAGACCTAGGACCGGCAAGCTTGCTGGTCGCCTAGAGTGATATTTGGTTTTGGGCCTTCGCGAAAGGTTTTTAGCGAAGTTGATTTTGTACTGCCAACTGACCTGTTCTCTGTCACTGACGCAGAAACAAAATCTGTGTCTGAGAGATAGACTCAGACATGAATGAAGGAGCAAAGTTAAGTTAGCAGGGAGAGCCGAAAACCGCCAGAGCATTGAGCAGATGACTTCAACTCGGTGCTATCCAGACATCGATTTCCTCTTCTCAGTCGGACTATTTAGTCTTCTAGCCTGGCAACGTCAGCATCCTTAAGAAAGTGGACAGCCTTCTTTAGACCGGAAAAACTTGAGTCTAGATGGTTCGGGTTTACCTGGTTGCAGACTCCAGCTTCTCCAGGTATAAAGAACGTTTTCTATTTCCATAATCATGTCCAACGCCAGGTGACCTGTAAACACCATGTTTGACTTTTAAGCAGCATTGGCATATACGTGACTTGGTATTATTTTTTTGCTTCTAATCATCCGAATTTTCCTTCATAGTGTTTCAACACACCTGTTGGAGATTGTTACGACAGTGTCTGAAGCAAACTTTGGAATTTGTTCCAGCTGGCTGCCGTCCTTACCCACGGGGGTCTGCGCGCATCTCTCAGACGGTTTTTATTACCCAGACTCAGACGTTCTTCAGCGTCTCTTCTGTGTGCGGGGAAGCGGCTGCACCACGATTCGCTTGACTTCATCCCTGGTCGGATCGTGCAGACGGGACCTGGTCGGGCGGGGGGGGGAGCAAGCCGGGGCGTACGTACCACCTGTCGGCTCTGAGTGGTTTCCTCTGCTGGGTGCGCTTTATGGGGCCGTGCATAATGGAGCCTCGACGCCGCCGTCCGGCTGCGCTCGGCAGAGTTCCGGCCGTCCGCCAGCCGGTCTGCCGCGCGGTCGACACCGCACCCCGCGAGTCTGCCCGCTCCCGGCCGCCGCGCCCAGGTGCGCCAGCGTCGGCCGTCCCGCTGCTTCGGCCGGCGCGTCGGCGGCGGCGCCGATGGACGGCGGCCGGCGGCCGTCCGTTCGCCGGCGCCGGTCGGAGCGCAGCTGGGCGGGAGACGGCGACGGCGGGGTCTTCCGTCCACCGGTTAGGCCGTCGCTGCGACCGGCTGCGCCACCTGCCGGGACGGTCAACGACTGCGCCAGCACGGCCTCGAGAGGGGAGGACTGAGTCACCGTCGGGACCCGCGAAGGTGAGAGCGGCCGCTGAGGACGTTTTCTGCTCTGGTCGACTCTGGTCTGGTCTCTGCTCTAGGTCGGCGCCGTATATGCGATTTTTGACATTCTGTTACTGTGCCCCCAAAACTACCAATTATGCCATGGATTTCATTATTAAATGTATCTTTATGGCAAACGTTTCGGCTTTGACGCGCGTGCGCCAGCGAGAGAACGCATGCTGACACGAGCTCAGATGCCCCGTCTTTCATCAGTCACCACACTGCCATCGACCCAGATCGAGGCTGGCGAGATCCCGCACGGAAGCCCTGGTCTTGTTTTACGCCCGCGCCTGCTCGGGGTCGGGAACAGAATCAGGACGCGCGGCGCCCCACACGTCATCGGCTCGCAGCCAACCGTATGCCAGCCCAGGTACCTACTTAAACGTCCAGAAAACGAGACTCCAGCCCTTGCAAATGGACGATTTTTGCCTTCATTTCCGCGTCCCCTCAAATGATTAAATTTAGTCTCAAGTGCGACTTCTCCGCCCCAAATAAATGAATGAGACCTTTTTACGTTTAAACTCTTTAGGAGCTACTATTCGTTAGGCCCCAAAAAACCGCTAACGTATATTTTTCGTCTCCATGTGTTAAAAATATATTTTTAGGGTTGTCATATATGACAAAACACCTTTTTATCATGCTCCTTTTTGTTCTGAAAAACCGTGCGCATTTTTCTCAAACTGCGCATAGTTTCACGTGCGGCGTACGCTTAACGCAATGCGTTTGAAATCAACCTCTGTTTAATAAAACGTTCCATTCGAGACATTTGTTTTCATCATGGTGACCTAACTGAAACCGCTAAAGTGACGTATTCAATCATGAACACCGCCTGGCTAGCGGCAGAAGCCAAACCGAACGTTGTAGCCCGCACGGAGCCCGTTGTTTTTCCGGAAAGGCTCTGATTAATGGCTGCTGCCGGCGTCTTGAAAGGAACAAGAGGTCAGGCCGGCAGGCCGGAAGGTTCGTATGGTTGCAACTCGCAGGCACTAATGAAAAACTCGTGCTGCCATCGTCGGGGTGAAATCGAGCTAAATGGGTGATCGATTGCAGCAGTTGCAGCGTTTTACAGCAGCCGCTGCTGATAGCCAAGAACAGTTTTTTTGGTCCGGCATAACGTTGCTTTGTTTTCACCATCCTCACGGCAACATCCTCTTGCATCAGTCTTCATCTACGTGTAGAGACAACGCTTCCTTTCAAGACGGTCGGTGGCTAGTGCGTGCACTTATTTTAGAACCTTGACGCTTGAGAGAAGCCGAGGCTGCCACTTCGGCTCTGCACACTTCGTAATTAGTGCGCAAAGCGCATTTTTATAGTGCGATATTTGTGTCTCAGGCGAATCTCTTTTAATATGGATAAACAGTTACAATACCACATTTATGTTGTTTTTTTATTGTGGTAGTTCCATTTCCGTTAATTGTAGGGCCCTGCCACTGTTATTTCGTCTCGTTCCCTCCAGCCATCTTCTCCCGCAGGCCCCTGCCCTCTCTCTCTCTCTTCCTTCCTGTCTCCCTCCTTCTCTCTCTCTCCCTCTCATCCTCAAAGACTGTTGGTCTATTCCCCGCTTGCTCATCACCTGGCCGATCAAAGGAGGTCTGCTCTTGGTTTTTCCTCTCTGCGGAACAAAGAGGAGAGCAGTTTTCAGACAGCGGGACAGGGGGCGTCTTGCGTGCCTGTCGGTCCGCCCAGCTGGGGCGAGGCGGACGCCGTCCTGCTCTTTGGCTGGCCCCGGAAAAAGCGACGTCTGCGGCCCCACGGCTTTGCAAATCAATTTCGTCGATTAGTAGCGGAAGTGACGTCGCACGCAGGTTCCAAAGAAAAGCCGGGGTGCGGCAAGGACCCGAGAGCGGAATCAACATGACAAGCCAACCATAGCACGCTGCTGTGCGCACGTTTCGTTCATTTGTGTCTTTACCTTACGGACGAGACACAACACGACGCACTTCAGCTTTGCTGCGTCGTCGATATTTAATTTTTGCGCTGTAGAAAAAAATGTTTGGACTCTGAATCCTTGACACGTCATATTTTCGTGTGTGTTTGGGTTTCACAGCCGATGTATGCAGTGGCAACGACTGTAGGAATGCTTTACAATGCTTCATGGACCGTGTAACGAAACGGAGGGTTTCTCCGAAACGGGTGGCTCGGTACATACCGGGAATGGAGCGGAAGAAGTTGTCGTGAGCTCAGATTGTGTGACAGCTTTCACGCTCCGGCCTTGAGGCACATTACTGATTGTGTGATTGCAGACAACATTCCATCCGTCACGTGCTCGGCGTTTTGCCATTCCGTCAATCGCCTGCGGCATAACTTGGCCAGACCTGTATGACGTGTACGCATTGTTGAAATGCCACAGCGACTGCAGGCATTCGCACCAATGAGGGCCCATTCCAGGGCCATAACAAATAACCGAGCTTGGGTGCTGAAAATAGACGAGCAGGCTGCTCTGTTTGCTCGCGACCGAGCCTGATTGACGCGGAGTGCGGCCTAAACGATGTTCTGCGTGCGAGCGCTCGCCGCTTTTAACCTCTGCGCGTGGTTCTTCAGGACGCCAGCGCACCCTCAGAGACGCTCACCCTAAGACGCTCAGCTCAGGGGCCCGGCTTAAAGCACCTGGAATCGACACTCGTCGTACCCACTCGCTCCTCGTGTGAGAAGTCGGTCGCATCCTGGCCGTCGCCTTGCGAGCCGAAGTCTCCCTTTTGGGGGGAGGCGGAGGGCTGCCCCAGCCCGGGCGGCGCCCATGCCGCTCGAGTCCGGCGCTCCTCCTCCCTTGACGGCACCGTCGGCGGCGATGGGCCGTGCTGAAGCGAACGCTCCGGAACGGCTGGCGACTCCGGCAAAAACGGCGAGGGTCCGGGCCTGATGGCCGAGGGGCCCGCAGAACGACCCGGCGACGCGTCTGGATCTGGGGCCGGCGGAAACCGAGAGGCAGTGATCAGACACCGAGCACGAGGCGGAACGTCCGTTTGCGTGCTGTTATTTGTACTGGCGGCGTCGTTAGCACTAACGTGTTGTTAACAGGCCATTGTATTCTGGAACAAGGGAAACCTGCCAATGACGGCGATGATAATTATAAAAATGATCAAAAGTATGTGGTACTGTCTTAGTCCGCGACAACTGGTGATAGGCGGTGGGGGGTGGGGGGTTTAACCGGCCCCTTCTAACTCGCGAACGGTTGGTCGCACGGTAAAAATGAACATTTTGTTGGAAAGCTCGTGACAAGTAAAGCTCAAAACTGGCCCTATTTATATTTTTGGTAATATGCAAGCCATTTACCGTTCATATATGTTTCCTGGTAGCCGAGTACATGAAACCGAGAAAGGCCTGGATCTCAAAGGCCGTGATTAATAAAGTCTAATTAAAGGCTCTAACGAAAAGGCGAAAATGCGCAGATGTCGATTCACGTCTAATCTCTTTGATTTGTTTAATACATACACGGAAACATTGAACTGAAGACACAGCGATATTTGCTCTTCTGCACGGCGGGCGCCAGTGCCGAACGCTGAATGAAATTAACGGGAACTAATTTTAGCATCCCTTTATTTGGCGACGCAAGCCTTGCAAAGTAGAATGCCTCTATCCTAGTGATTCTTGCCATGGTTTACATTGTGCTTACATTTTGAAGCAGTCCATTACTTAACAATCTACGCAACTGGCGGAGTTTTATTCGCAAAAGCCTGTTTATTTCCAAAATATGTGGGAACCAATTTTATCATTTTCCATCGGTCCCAAGTCCTTCATCACCGATTCTAACGGTGGTGCATTTTGGCTCATAACAGTTATTGGTGACCTGACTTCAGGTCAATGATTGAAGGTCATTGATACTTTGTCCATTGGCGGTCATTGAATGTCTGCATCATCTCACACTCAAAATGTTATGAAAAAATCTTCCAATTTTGGACGACGACGACGACGAAACAACGACTTGTCACGGAAATAGGCTTGATCTGAGGTCAATGACCCGGTAGTTTCCGAAACAACCTGAGATAGCAGATTTATTGCACCTATCAATATTCGTATTCCCTGAAGGTTTTATTTTGATATCGTACTTCCCAAAAAAGTTGCAAGACGCTAAACGTTTTTGAACATGGTCTACTTGACCTGACCTAGGTCAGACAGCTAGCTTGACCTGAGGCCACAGTTTTGACGTAAGATGTGAAAATGATAAAGAAAAAAGCACAAATTTTGTGGCCCTGCCTTTGCTTGTTCTCTTGCAATTCTGGAAAAAAACCGGGGGCGGTCAACGGCTCCCGTCAGGGCCGGGTTAACTGTCGAGTTGGTTTAACAAACCACCTATGCCAATGTACTGATGCATCATAAATATCCAAGAGATAATTAGGCGCCGTGAGTTGGTGCCCTAGCTAGATGTTTGGACGCCGTCCGAGCTGGGCTTACCAGCATTGTTTCCGCCTCACTACAGCGCACCAGAATTCCCTAACGAGCCCTTTCAAGCAAAATAGCGCACACACTTATCCTGTTTTCCATGCGTTCACCCACTCGGGCTGCACAATAGCTTCTGTTTATGGAGAGGCCCCGAATCCCGGTCTGTCGGCTAAGCTGGTTAACGATATTGATTAAGTGGATGAGGATGGGGTGCAGTAAGGAAAATGGACCAAATGGCGCCTACATTGGGAGCACTAAAAAAAAGAGCTTAACCGATGGAGGCTGGTACTGGGTAAAAGTCAAGCGAAAAGATGACTCGGGGGACAATGTTTGCCGCACACTCGTGAGTTTTTAAAAGTTCTGACTGATGAATCATTTTCACACAGAGCTCGTACGACGCGGAGCAAGCGATTGTCACGCCATAGTGTCAATACCCAGGGGCCCTCCAATCGATTGTCTGCAACCGCATCTGGCTTCCTGACAGGCCGTGAGCTCGTTAACAAGTCAGCTCTGGTTCTCGTCTGGCGGCACGACCCCGGAAATGAAGCCGAAGATAAATCTTTCCCCTCGAGCCGGCGCTGAGCGTGCCGACCGTGCTTGTCCACCTCACTACCTCGCGAGACTCTTCAGCTATTGCCTGCGGCGACCCGGGCCCGAGGACCCACGCGTCCGAATCTCGCGACATTAAATATTGACCTTCACGGCGCTTGTTTGACCAGCAATAGCGAACGCGAGACTGCGGCCACCCTCCGCGGTGGGGCGCCGGCGGCAGACCCCCCCCCCCCGATTGCCCACCTCCCCTCCACAGCTAACCGTGCTCGACCCACTCCCTGCCCACGACCGGTGCAGAGGTGGCTAGCAATGATGGTGCCAGGTCTAAACGTCGAAGAGGCTAGGCTTTATGCGTACTGCGCGCTTGGCCCTGTTGTCCTTGTTTTTAGGGAGCAGCAGGCCGTAGGTAGGCCTAGTGTGACCTTACCAATTTCACATTTTTTCTTGGTGTTACATGGGAATAAAGTGTCTTGAAATGGCCCTGGCCTTACTATTTCTACAACCCTGCTTAGTTTACAGGCCCGTTCCGCGAAAACCCCACGGTAGCCGGCTCATATCACAAAACGCCACACGCGTTTTGTCACAACGCCGCTCTTGAGCCCTCGCCATGCGTCCCGCGGCCCACGGGAGCCTGTCTCGCGATTCGCCGGCGCCGCCGGCGTGCCGGCGACACTGACCGTCGCGTCGGCCTGTTTCCGCGCCGGCCGAGGCGGCGTCTCCAGCTGGCCAGACGCCGCACGCACCAGGCGGCAGCTCCGACGACCCGGCGGCCGGTGCCGGCCGGCAGTGCCTCCTGTGGGGCGGCGGGAGGCGGGCACGGCGGCGGGACGTGCAGAGGACGCCCACGGCAGCGGCAGCGGCGGCGTCTGTGCTGGCTGTGAGACAGGGCTCGAAGAAACGCGTCGGAGCGGAGGCCGGCTCTCGAGTTTGTGCGGGTAAGATAGCGAGTTTGCCGTGGCATGTTTTTCGTGCTCTGAATGCAATGTGTTGGGGCTGAGTTCTCACTCCGCTTCGAAGTGAGATGACTGGGACTGTCTATGAGCTGTGTGCAATGTTTACTCGCCAGTGATGTTTGGGAGTTTTATCCGGTTTGGATGGCGGGCTGGGAATCTTCCGCCGGGCGTGGCGGAAGGAATGCGAGATAAGATACAGACCGTGCTGGCGGAGTGCGAAACTAGTGCGATTAATGCGTACGTGAATACAGTAACCGCATGACAGCTTTCATTTCCTAGATGATTTCTCCCGAAATTTTGGGGTGTTTCTACCGACTTGGTCATGGGCTAGAACACACGACATGCGTTTCGCGAAGGTCTGGACTGACAGTGCCTGGTTAGGTCGTAAAACCAGGATGCACGATTCCCCAGCACATGAAGATAGTGAAGTCCTGAACGTCCACTACAAAGATTTTTAAGCGCTGAAATGACCGAACTTGGACAAAGTTTTCTGTAAAAGAAAAAATTTAAGATAACTTTTGGTACGATAAAAATACCTAAAGCGCCTTCGCAATGGCAGAAGCCAGGTCTAGAAACTGTAACAATTTACCTTTGTACTCAGCCAATGTTTATTATTCTTAAAACCAGCTTTTCCCAGGACAACGAGGGAGGGTTGTTCAGTGATTAAGGCCATGTCATCGCCCTTTAATGATCTGTTTTTGCCGTAGCGTAGGCGAACGAACCTGGGAAAGTAGACGTACGCAAATGGAAGTCTCAGAGCATATCTCATCATGCTTTATCTTAGCCTTTGACTTTAGAAGGGGTGTCAGATGCCCAGGCTCTTTCTCTGCCAAACAACTCCGGAAAAAAACAGTGCAGTGTTTTCAATTTTATGTGCTTCTGGCACATCATTTACGTATATTTGGCTGTAGATTTTGCTGTCAGAGTCATATGCCAGTTATGCCATAAAGACCATGTTGTTTTACGATTTTGTAATTCCTTCGAGTTAACCTGATATTTACCTACGTGCTAGTCTAAAACATCCGATAGTATGCAGTACATATTATAATGTCATAGCAAGTCATGCGAACCCCCATGGCCCCCCAAAAGGTCATCATAGATCACATTTATATGACGAAGATTTTTCAAATCTGGTGTCAATTTCCGTCGTAAAATCAGTTTCGACAGCTATTTGAATATTTGCTGGTGTAGATATGCATTTTTTTAAAATGAATTTGATCAAGTTACAAATCGCTAATGGGCTTTTATGCTCCATATTAGGCATACTTCACACTGACCTGAAACTGGCCTCTTAATAGCGAATGACCTAGATTGACCTGTGCTACAACTGGCACAACCTATGCAGTCACCACAACCAGTTGACCTGTGCAACAGCAGCCAGTACAACATTAATGTCCAGTTGCCTGGTGACTATGGTAAAAATGGAGAAATGGGGCACACGCCAACATTTCCTTTTAATCCATTCCGGGATCTACATCTCGTACAACGTGGACGACCCGTAATGTCCAGCTGCCGGAACCAGACGCCTCGGCTGACAAGGAAAGCTCCTCCTCTCGAACGGGACTTCTCAGAAGCCGGTAACTGGCCCTCCAGGCTGGGCGCAGGCCGTGCGTGTCGGTCCGTGCTTCAAACACTTGCAGAAGTTCGCCGTCCGAGTTGACCTGTTACCGGCGCGATGGACCCTGGCCTTCCTCTCCGCCTTGAAAGGTCGCCAGGTGGTGTGACAGTTCTGTTGCCGGGCGAGGGGCTGGCGCGGCGACCAGGCCGCTCGTGTCCGGCCACGGGCCGCCGGCTCGGCGACCTGACGCGGCCGGTTCCGTTGTTGTCTCTCAGGTCGGCCCGGCGCAGGAACAAGTCGGCTCAATTAGGACTATTGCCGCGGCCGTGTCGCAGGACTCGGGCAGGCCGGTCAGGTCGGAGCCGGTCGGACGGCCGCGCGTGACGTACCGTGCCCATGATCCACGCCTGTCTGTGCGCGGCGCGTGCCACAACGTCCCTGGTCCACTCTGCTCTTTCTTTGGCCTGCTGCCTTGCTCCTGGCGAGGACTCTGTCCCCTGGTTCACCACCCCGTCTCTAGTCTACCGTCCTGTCCCCGGTCCGCGCCAATCTGTCCCTGGTTCACACCACGCTGTCCCTGGCCCTTACTGCACTGTCCCTGATCCACATCGCGCCGTCCCTAGCCCACCACCGAGTCCCCGGTGCACCACCCCGTCCACGACGCGAGGACACGGCCGCGTGTCCGCCCTGATGCGGCGCCGTCTCTGCTGCGGACTGACCTCCAGCCCGGCCTGAGGACGGGTGGCATTCCTCGGAGGACGGCGAGAGCGCCGGCGGACGGTCAGTCCCCGGCCTCTGGACACGGCGGCCGCTGAGGGCCACGACCTGCAGACGTTCGCCCGACGTCCCGCAAACATGACGCCGGCTCCTCTATGCACGGGCGGGGGGGGGAGCCGGGGGCCGGCACGCTGCCCCGGGCGGCGGCGTGTTGGAAGCTCGCCTGGTCGGCTCGACGTTAGCGGAAAGCAATCAGGCTACGATTGCAATCGAGCGGGCGAACCTAAATATTTATATTGACGACCGGGTTCTGAAGGTGCACTGTCTTTTGGCGAGTAAACAGGCTCGAGCAGGCCAAACGGTAGCGATCAGGACTGTGTTGGAAGTATCTCAGCAGGTGGCGCATCAATCGACAGCTGCTCCATTCGGTTAGGGCTTCTCTGATAAAAGTATCGAGAGCATTATTGACAAATAGCAACGGCATTTGACAACAGTGGATGCCGTTATGTACTTTGAAAACAATCTCCTAGTTTTGGAAAACCGATGGGACTTCTGAATGGTGGACGCCTTTAAACTCAATCCGCCCGTGGGTATAAACTAGCGGGGAATGTTCCACTTTGGTCGGCTTTTCATGAACTGAGTTGTTTGACCTGAGAAAGATCGCGGATAACGTTTTCCGTTCTGCTAATCCCGAGCAAATGTCTAGAAGCTTCAAAGGATGTCATTAATTAAAATCTGTATTCAGTTGTCAGCTCCAGATATGACACAGTACAGGCCCGCGGCGGTCAATGAACGCAAGCATTCGTTAGCCCGAGCCGGCGCCCACTCGCTGTTGATACGCGGCGTCAGCAGCAGCTGTAAAAAGAACACTCCCGACGAATGTGGATAAACAACGTCACGAAAAACGTGAGAAATCGCTTTGAACCTCCGCAAGTATGGAATTTTGGGACAGAATGTGTGTTACGGACTGCATCGAAAAGCACAGGCTCAGTCTCGTTGTACAGTTCGATTATGTAACTCAGTCCGAAATAAGTACCTAGATGGAATATTGTCGTTAAGTACATTGGTTACAGACCCAAACCACTCACAATAAACTGACCAGCAATGTGCTAGATTTTGTGTGCGCGGCAGCACTGACCAAAGTTTTCTATACCGCAATTGGACCTGTGTAGACACCGTTCGTCCTCGGTCGTTTGACGGAGGAATTTAGCCCCCACGCACCGACGTCCAGTACCTCAATAACGGCGCGTCGAGGGCGCCGTGGACGTTGCAGTGTGACGACATCCCATCCAGGCGACAGTGTTGCCAAAATGGGGGCTGTAAAGTATGATGGCCCGCAGAATATGGTCATGATCGCACATGAAACGTCTCGTAAGACGTCTGAGACTTAAATAGGCGATGCCGGTTTTATCCGTTTGATCGGATTTCTGGCATCTCGAGATGCCCAGAGGCATTGGCGTTTTGGTTATCGGGTTTTTCCGAAATATGCAATTGGAGCAGCTGTTAACTTGGTAATTGATCCACTGTACCATGTAAGGCCAAAACTAAACATGCAGAACATAAAGAATGCGTAATGTTTACGCCATCGCCGGGTCAGCCCTTGGATCTACCTTCACCAGGCTGAGAGCTTATGAGAACCCCAAAGATCTCAAGGAATGTATGAGGCCGCGGCACAGCAAGTAAATGCGGTTTGGTAAAGGTAACACTTACCATCATACAACACTCTTCAAAATCCATCAGAAATGACATATGCACGGGGTGTTGTATTACATTCATACAGGGACTGCCGTATTGTACCATGTCCATATTCATGTAACTAAAATGGCCTTTCGTAAATTAAGAGTAGTTATGCTATGTTTACACTTGCAGTTACTGTTCTTAGATTAACTACCTGAGCCTATAAGACGCGCCCAATTTGGTTTATCTTATCGTTCATATGCATTTTCAAAAACAAAGGAGTCAAACCCCATTTGTTTGTTCATGAAAAAATCTTTCCGTTATCGCTTCGGCCTGTGCATGATGAAGGCGTTGGGTCATAATAGTCGTGTATCCCGTGGGAGGCAATACGAGAAGGCGGTGCAAACATTCTGTTACGACAGAAAAACCTTTTCCACTTCGCAGACTTTCATCTCAAGAGGATTAGAAAGCATTTGTTCAACCAAATGGGGATTTGGGGACTGTCATAGCCATATCATTACATCCAACAGACGGAAAGAAAATCTTCAGTGCTTCTTTTCTACCCACGTCAGACTGCGAGGCTGGCCTTGACCCAGTGGTCGACGTGTTTCATCGGGGTCGTTATAGTTATTCCACGCACGTGCCTAGTTGATCTTTACCAAATCAACCAGTGACCGCGAAATGCCTTAAATAGGCGCAGCGGTTGAAAATTTATGAAAAGGCTGGAACGAAATGCCGACGCGCAGCAAAAAAGTGTACGAAAACAAGTTGTCAAGGGAAGCTGCGGCTATTTCTATCAGACGTTCCTGTTAAAGTTCACAACGTTGAATTGTCGCGGCTCACTGTCACCCAACATTCGAAGGAATAACGTATGATTTTGAATTCTACTTGATAAACATGGACAATTATATGGATGATTTGCAATGAAGATGAGGAAAAGAGAGTGTTTGGCCTTTACAACATGTGCACTCCAACAGCTTTGTCTGGAAAATAGCTCGGCAAGCGCTTGTCTCATCATTTACCGAATCACTTGAAAAAAAATCTTCCTGTAATTGATTTTGTCCATGGACATTATCGTGATCAGCCGCTTGCAATGTTTCAAAACAGTGCGTCAGCTCGATGAACGTTACTTAGTGTCACCCACAAGAGTCGAGATTACAGTGGTCCTGCCAGCTTTGAGCAGCACGATGGCACCAGATACCGAACCAAAGATATTCGGCCTGCTTCTCTGCCTCTCATCGTTTTTTGGAAACTCGAACCCACCCTCCTTTTGCTGCGAGGTCCGCTTCTCTTTTGCCGCGGCTCGGTTACCGGAATCGGGGAGTCCCCGAGTCGCTGCCGCCGCTCAGAGCTGGCGCAGAGCTCAGGCCAGCTGACACCGCCCACTGCAAACCACGGTGACGACCAGGCTTATATGCTGCCGTCGCTTCACCGACATCCTAGTGTCTGATGCCCTTTTCCGACCTCTCTGTCTCAGGATTGCTGTTGATGTTCAGGTCCAGTATTCTGTAACGTCCGTGTCTGAGGCCCGTACGTCTTCGCCGTCCGACAGCTCCTTTGGCAGCTCTGCCCGTACCATGAGTCCATGTCGCCATTCATCGGAAATGCAGCGGAGAGTGCGTGCTCATTCTCATCGTCCTCCGGCTCCCAAGTGACCAACTTTTACAGCTCCTGCCAGTGCCTGCGTTGGCCATGTTCCTGCTCGGTCTTAGGAGCTCTCAGCGGACGGCCGTATCAGCGGCTGTGACACACAGCCTTCACAGACGCAGAGACCGCCAGCCGCTGGCTCACGCGCGCGAGGCACGGACGCTGCTCAACAGGCGCGGTGTCGTGCCCGACCGCTCGCGCGGGCCGGCCGCGTGGCACGCGGCGGCCACGGCGTCCGTGCGGCGGCGGCCGCGGCGCGGTCGGAGCGCCACGTAACGTCGACGGCGCCGGCCCGGCGCGGATGTTTTATTCAGGCGCGGCCGGCCCGTGCCGACGGCCGCGTGCCTCGGGCATCGATCTGCCCGCCGGTAACAACAGGCGACTACGTTCGCGGCCGGCCCGCGCCGCCGCCGGTCCTGTGTTCGGGTCATCGCCGGGCAGGGCGCGGTGCGACGCGCCCCTTCCGGGAACGGTTCGATCGGGGCTCGCCGAGGTGCCCCGCTGCGCCGGCGGCCTGGTGTTGCCGGCGGCCTGGTGTTGCCGGTGGTGACTGGTCTCAAGTACGCCAGACAACGTGTGGGACCAGCGGTGGCCATGGGCGGGGATGGAGGGCGCTGCGGGCAGGAGGGTGTCAGAGAAGCAGGTCCAAGGTCGTTCCTCATGTGGCTCATTTGTTTTATACGTCATTTGTCCCAATACGTAAACAGATGAGAGGCTTTATCGAGCAGAGTTGAATTCGTGCGCCAAAAAAGCAAATTCGCGCACGATCGTGCATCGACCTATACGCGGTGTTCGGAATGGGCATTTTTCACGTCACAAGACAAACACATTCATTCTGGGGGATAACGCAGCTCAGTTCCGCCTCTGACGGTAACTGAGCGATGTGCTACAGACTTGTTGGCGCGGTTGGATGTGATTTAGACCTGGACGACACAACCCAGTCCGATTCACCCGAGAGGTACGCGGACCTGTGTGCCATCGGAACCTGCCCCGGTCTTCTATAACATGTCCCTGTTGACCGGGAACTTGGGATTGTACGGGGTCTCTCGGACCTTGGGCACAGGCCAGCATGCCGTAGACGTATGGCATTGTGCGGTCTGACCCAGATCACGTGGCACGTGCAGACGGCTGCGGAATGGGGACGCACGTTACAGTCTGCCCCTGATGACAAAATACAGCTGCTGCCGCAGTTCATGCACTCAACGCACTGTGCCATGTATTAAGGTACAGTGCTTTGTGACCCGTTTCGGGTGTGCGGTGCTTTGAAGATTTTTCCGTCGGCTAGTCCTGCTCGAAAGGCCGCCACTGAACAAAGTAGTTCAGAGAATGGAGCTTTATCCGGTGTCAATCGCGGGCATTTTCTTGTGAGGTTTCCTGTCGCATGACAGGATGTGCCTCACTGCCTCGTTTTGCTTTCGGGGTGTCCGTAGCTAATTCGTTCTTTTGTTATTTGGTCGTCCGTCATGTTTTTGCAGCTCTTCACGACTAGAAAATACGGTTCCAAGATACATTTTTCAGATGGAGCGTTTGGTTGGTGTCAACAATTAAGTGAATGGAGTCGAGGGGAGTGGAGACTTAAACAACGGCTTAAAAGCGATTCCAAATCAGTCACTTGGTTTTGTCGAGCTTTACTTGATGACACCTAGCAACAATGGCAGGCAATTTGTACTTTATTTCGCTGTCACGTAGCATCATTTATCGATTGGTTTACTTGTGACGCACAAGACATTTGTCATGATAACGTGCAAATAATTGCTTAATCCATCGTTGGTGTCTTTCATGCAAATGGGTTAAGCAGTCGAAAAAATTGCCACCCATCCGACGTAACTGCAGTCTACTAAGGTGCCCATTTAGCCAAATTCGTCCACACTGAAGCCATTTAGTGCCGCCAGCTGTTCCGCATTGATTCGGCATTGCCACCGAGGCGTTTGGCGTGTGATTCTATGGTCAGCTGGCGGTTCGGTAAAGGCTGCCCGACAACCAAGGGTGCCACCATCGGTAATAAGACAGACAGATGCCCTCCTCTGTCAGTGCCAGGCAGGCTGCAGGTTCCTATCAGTCGCTGGTAAAGAGCCAGGGAGGGAGGGGGGAGGGGGGCTTCGTTCACAGTTGTATTCAGTCGAGAGCTGTGAACGTCAACCGTCTCCGGATCGGTGACGACGTCCGTGCCGACAGGCCGCCGGGCGAAGGAGGACATCAGTCGCCCGACGCTGCTGCGCGAAACGGCGGGCAGCCGGCTGTCTGCTGCTCTGCGCTGAGCCCTCCGGCGTGTCTGATGAGCGCTGTGCTGAGGCGGGCAGCCGGCTGTCTGCTGCTCTGCGCTGAGCCCTCCGGCGTGTCTGATGAGCGCTGTGCTGATCTGCTGCGCGAAACACGGCGGGCAGCCGGCTGTCTGCTGCTCTGCGCTGAGCCCTCCGGCGTGTCTGATGAGCGCTGTGCTGATCTGCTGCGCGAAACAGCGGCGGGCAGCCGGCTGTCTGCTGCTCTGCGCTGAGCCCTCCGGCGTGTCTGATGAGCGCTGTGCTGAGGCGGGCAGCCGGCTGTCTGCTGCTCTGCGCTCGAGCCCTCCGGCGTGTCTGATGAGCGCTGTGCTGATCTGCTGCGCAGTTGCTGAACGTTCGGACAAACGCTGAGGCGGCGAAACCACGCCCTGGTTCCGAGTTCCGAGCCGACGGACAGTCACAGACGACTGCTGATGAGCAGGCCTGATGGTTTCGTTAGCATGTCAGTCTCCCGTGAGTCGGCCCATTCGTCCGACTTCGGCCACTTTTTCGGATAGGCCGAAGAGAGAGGCGAGGGCCTGACGCGGCGTCGACGTGGGACCGACAAACCGAAACCGATCGACGTCGAACCCGGCAACAAAGCCCGGAAACAGGCCCGGAACCGACAAACACCGGCACGCTTTTAAACGCAAAGCTACTTAGAATGTACGCTTAGCTATCTTTCCAGAATCGAAATTGCTCCCGGTCGACCATTCACTGAAGCGGGGGATTTTTCTCTCCGTTGTATTAATGTCACCGCCGTACGACCTGGCTGTGGCCCTCCAGGGCGCTCTACTCTCGGTTCGCCGGGATCGTTGAGTGATTTATCGGGCAACAAAGGCGCAGCAGCCAGTCCTGGCCGGGGTGCCTGAACACTGCTGCCCTCAGCGGGCGGCTGCATCTGACGCCGGCGCCGCTGGCCTCAGAGGCCGCCCATCCCTCTCCAGTCGACTGGAACTTTCCGGACAACTTTCGTCGGGAACCCGGGGCGGCCGTGTTCGAGGAGCGGCGACAGTTTGGACAATCCACGGGCGGCCAATCAACCATCGTCCAATCGTTGGACGGCAAACCTTGAACTGGACGGACGGGCCGTTTGATGTTGGCGCCGGTCTGCCCCGACAGGATTCGTCTGTCGACAGGATTCATTTCGCTCCCGAACCGGGAACACAATTCGGGCACCGCACGATTCCCTGGCGTGGCAGCTCGTTTCGAACGCAATTTATGCAGTAAATAATTGATTCACCTTTGGCGCGGCTCATTGGTTTCCAAAAATAGAGGCCTGCAGACCTGCAGAACATTGTCTTCTCCGTGAACTCTACGATCCATACGTGCACAGAATCTGCGGCGGTATATCCGGGGACAAATTCCCTAAGCCCTGCCTACAGAGGCCAGAATCTCTCCCCCCACCTTCACAGACCCACCAACCACTGCATACACACTTCCACCACCCTCTTCCCGGAACCATTCTCTGCCTACATTAATCCACCCTCCTCTGGCACAATAACCCACCGGCGTTGGTGGGTATGGTGTGATTAGTGGGTGTGATTCAGCGTCCCGCACGCTCCACCAACACACCCTCCGCGGGCGAGCCCCTCTGCGCCCGAACCCCGCAGCCTCTGCCAGGCGCGTCATCACCGGCTCGTGACTCGTGACTCCGCCCGCTCGGGAACCGGCCGGTTCCGCCGGCCGAACCGGGCGCCGGCCGGTCCGGCGGCTGTCTCGCCAATCCGGCACATTAGCATCGGAACCGATCGATGGCCGGCGGCCGGCCGCGCCGCCGGCCGCCGCCCGAAGGAGGTCCGCGGCCAGTCCGGGCCGCTGCCGCCGAGCCGCCGCTCGGAGCTCCGCACCTGGTCGCGAGCGCAGCTGGCGGCAGCCGTTCGCGAGCCGCCGGTAAATCAATGGTGCGCCGGCTTCGTGCCGGGACGGAAAATACGGCGTGGCTTGATGAGACAATTGCGGCTGATTTGCGCGGCCCTTGATGGGCGGGGCACGCCCAGCGGCTCTTTGGTTGGTCGCGGCGTCCCGTTTAGCGGACATGCAGCCACTCATATGCCATCGCAGCGGTTCAGCTTAATGCATTTGTCTGGTTGTTGCTAGCGCCTAGCGCAAGCCATCAGGAGGCATTCGGAACGTGAAGATTCCAACGTTGCGTCATCGTCCTGACAAATCATTTCCGCTCACCGTGTGATTCCGAAGATTGGTGAAATCTCAAAGTACTCAGTAAAACACGGCCTTGCCGAATGTGGCGTGTAAGTCGCCGTGTGGAGCCAATGACGAGCGAGGACTACTGTTCTTCCCTTCAAATTATAAAAGTACGTTTCGCAATGGCTAATAATATAGTCATTTCCCTCGTTGCCGTTCGTAAAATAAGCGGATACTTGTCCATCTGTTCCGAAGCCCAAGGCATGAAAAATATAAACGTCAAGCGCATCCATGATATTGTATGCTGCCACTACTGGACAGCTGAAAAACACCGCAGAAAAGGCGTTGTACAATCTGTTGCAGGCAGCATATCATACCAGAAACATAAATGGCCAAAAACTTACAAAATACATCTTTTTGGATGGAAAAGAACTTAAAGGCAATGAATGCAGATGGCACCCTTAGAAATGGTCTATCTTCTAATGAACATTGCATGATTCATTGCCAAGAGGTTGCTAAGTTATGAACCCACAAACAGTGGCCGACATAGCGCGGGTCGCGTCGGCCGCTCAGTTTGATTTCAGCTGGCTGAAGTAAGACTCGTTCGGCCTAGATCATCTCGCTCGTGATTACCACAGCCAGTGTGCCCGAGAGGCTGCCTGCAGTGTCGCTATTGTTTCACTATGTTCGGAGGTACTTAACCTAAAATCAGCGGTATCTAGAACCAGGGCAAGGTGTTGCGTAGTGGCGTTACGAGACCTAAGGACATACTGGTGCAAATGAGGTCTATTAAAAACTACTCAGAGGTAACTGCAGGCAATTTGATAGTATATACCAATGTCGTAAGGCGCACGGAAAGCCAAAATGGCGCAAATATTGCGTTTACTTGTTCTGCAGTATCGCTATACTGTGCCTTTCGCTGAACGGGATTGGCCAAACGTTCTATTAAAACGCAGCCTGTAATGACTCATATCAGCATTCCGAGAAAAAGTATGGTTTTGACCTACCTGACACACATTGCGACGACCGAACCTCTCTCTCTCTCCCCTCTCTCTCTCTCTCTCTCTCTCTCTCTCTGTCTCTCTCTCTCTCACTCTCTCTCTCTGAGAGTTTACCGTTTGCCGATGCCACACAGCAATATCTTTTTAGGGTTTCAGTGATCTTCAGAAGTCATTTTTTCTGTACCCACCGATGAGTCGTGGCCAACGGCAACGCGAGGAAGGCGACAACCTCCTTCTCTCTACCGCAGATATGGCCACGGCTGCTTCCATAGTCGTAAAGTTTCAGCGCGCCTTTCTCGCATGCTGCTTTCGCGGCCAGCACAGCTCGAGAACCAGAAAAAGCGCAGCAGCCCGCGCCGCCGCGCCACCGCCCTGGCGAACAGTTTCCGGCGCGATTCTCACCACACCGGGCCCGGGGGCTGCCCGCCCGGGGTCTGACGACGAACCGAAACACGCCAGCGGCCTCCGGGCCCGGCGACCGGTGCTGAAGGCGTCAGCGTGGGATGCCACGTCCAGGCGGACCTGGAACAAAGTGACGCCAATGCAGAGGTTTCAGGTGGTTTTGTCGTCAACGTGAGAAAGTGCAGGGAAGGCGGACTGGGCGAGGGCGCGAAATAACTACGGTTTACAACTGCTGTTTGGGGTTGGGATGGGCACGTGAGACGTATGATGGAAATTGGTCAATCTATGGTTGTAATGGGACCGCCAGCTGGCCCAATGAAAGCGGTCCCGACCCGACCCATGTGCAATTATCGCGGTAACATTAGTACAGTTAGGCTGTGTCAAAGGCATGTCCAAGTCAAATGTATCGCACTATTCGATTAGTAGACGACATACACGCATTATCCTTATCGTGCGTGGCAGCAGGGTATGACGGGAGTTGTCATATTGTACGTTTCCGTGTAAGCGGACATAACCAACACGTTTATCTGTATCGTTCGCGTGTGCAATGTGGCGTTCCACCGATTCTTTCCCGATGGTGTTTTATCCGCATTAATTGTTGCGAAACTCTGGCATTGTTTTTTATCAAAATTCCAAACATTTCTCGTGTGTTCTTCAAACAAATTAACCTCAGTAAGAGACTGAGTTAAATGCCGTTATGAGCTGATACAGCTAAATCAGAGTGTTTCCGGGCCTTGGACGTGTGTGGAGCAGTGTTGGCCAGAACGCAGAACCCAGCGAGTACCGCTCACCATGTTCTCGTCAGCGCTTTCGACGTGACTGGACCCGGGACACGCCGCACCCGCCGCGTGTTACCACCAGCACCTTCCACAGCCGCCGGAGCTGGCCGCCGACTCCGATGGACGGCGGCGCCGCGGGGCCGACCGTCCCCGGAGCCTGACTGCGTCCCGAGTCCGCCGGGAGTCCGCCGGGAGTCCGTCGCGGGCCCGACCGAGAGCGCATCCTTCCCCGCGGACGGCCGCCCGGAGCGGGAGCGCGGCGCGGCCCGAGGTAGGTCCTCCGAGGCAGGCCTGTGTACTCGGGCCCTTTAAACGGATTAGCCTCCCGGCCGGGCTGGGGCTATCTCCTCGGCACCTGAAGTAATTGGAGTAATTCGTTCTCGGACACGAAACGGGATTCCAGGTACTCGCTGTTCCCACACGCCCACAATGAAAGTAGTTATCTTTCTTAACGCGCTCTTTGACTTGACTGGGAATGTTCGAAAAATATTTATCGAACGTATTAAAGCTGTTTTGTCCCTTGTGGCAAAACGGATTCATTTCGCGTTGCGTTTGGCCCAACTTTCAGCACAGCAAACATTACTTTTTATGCGTCATCACGGATGACAGCTGACGTGACTCACAAATCGCATTCAGTCGGATAAAACACATTTTTTTTTGTAAACTATGTAAATCATCTAATGTTGTTTTTCGACCTGACAGTTTACCGTGGTTACAAAGTCGTTTCAGCGTTACGATCCAGACAAATCACTTTGTATTTCAGCTTTCCCGAGCATGTTTCATTTCGAGTACACCGAACTGGTTGTCATCAAGTGCAACGAGTATCGAGTGCAACTGTTATCGGGTACAACTGTTACCGAGTACAACGAACCAACAATAGCAGACACAAATTATCTGGCATTGAAGGTGAATCGGCGATTGGCCAGGCAACGTTCATTTGTCAGGAGGGCAATGGACGGGATGCACTTTCCCAGACGGCGGTGCCGCCATTTGGTACCTTATCGGGATCCAGACGTCTCCTGAGAAGCCATCAGTGACGGGAACGACGACAGAACGGTAGTAAGAGAGATGTAAGGGAAAGGAATGAGAAGGAAATAAGGGAAGAAGAAGGAGGGAAGGAGAGGTTGAGGCGAAGAGAGGGGAGCGAGAGACAGAGGGAGAGGGGAAAGTGTGGGTGAAAGGAAGAGAAGGAAAGAAAGAGAGAGGCAGGGAGAGATTAGCTCAGTGGGACTAGACATTTCCACCTGCATATGTTCGGAAGTAATTCCACCATGGAAATTCATGTCAGGCTTCTTGGAGCATGACTATATAATGACAAGCCATGTCATCCTTATTTGGTACGCGTTTGCCAGAGTTTTACACTTCCGCACTGATTGGCTTACTTCATCTAGTCCTGTGAACTGCTGAGTTTAAACAATTTGCCACGTGCTTGTGGAGATGCTTATTGCTGTCAGTTGAATACTGTAGCAGACTTGCATGATTACAATCCGCAATCAGGACAGTTAATGGCATGACCAGCCATTGAGCTGCTGGAGGTAATTTGGTGATGGTTATGGGCGGAATTAATGCCGAGGATGATGCCATAATTAGGATAATTAACTCACATTAGTTTTGGGCCTCATTAACCAAGGTCTAGGACTGATATGGAAACTAGCGTTTCTCATGTGTTAAAGCTTTCTTTTGTGCCGATAGCCTTTGCATGTTTTTCATAAAGCCATTTTTTTCTTTAATAGCAGAAACCGTACCGCTTTCACAATTACAGGTACTGTCAAACTTTACGGGATGTCTGATGGGACAGACAAATTGTTGATATGGATGAAAAACAATGCGTTTCAGGCAATCTGTTTTAGCGGCACTTTTAGCGATCGTGCGGCATGCTTGCGCTAAACACTGTTTTTATACTCCGTCAGATTTCTGGCTGTATCCCATTGTTAACGTTTTGTCAGGGTGGCGAGGAACTATGATGCAGTATTTGCAACGAGCATATTTTGGCGTATACAGCTAAATTGATGTGCCTAAATGAACGCTTCGTGACGTTTTCATTTAATAGCAGTTTCTCCGGACAAACCCAAGCCTGTCGTCGCTGTTGCCGGACCAACAAAGCACGTACATCTCATCGTTTTCAAAACGTGATCTGCAAGGACCAAAACGACAAAAAAGACCATTGCCTAACACTTCCAACTGCGGCGAATACCCGCAGACTTCGACGTGCTCGGTCTCAATACTGCCGTCACCGAGCCGCGAACGGCGCTGCTGCCGCCATTGTCCTTGGCCGGCCGCGCCAGTTGTGGGGGTGGGATGATCGATAGGACGCTTCGTGACATGATCCACCGCCGCGGCGGACACCGTGCCAGCGCGTCGGTCATCCATCGCCGAGCCCGGTCTCCCCGTCACCGCAGGACATCAGAGGCGAATACCGGCACCGGCACTGGACGCGGGGCAACGCCAGCCCTTGCCAGTGTTCGCTGTTTGGCCGCCATCGGCCACGCAGGGTCACAAGGGAACAAGGGTCACAAGGGAAGGATATCACCTTCCAGTTTTTTCCGCAGGTTGATGAAGTGTTGGAACAAAAACGAACATTCGTCACTTCTTTAATATTTTTGTTGGTTACACGATGATATCCATTTTAACCGTTTTAGGCCATATGGTGACTTTCTAAGAGACCTTATTAATGGATCCAATAGCACACGTCCTACAGGATATCCCATAGGATCTCTCCGTGAATGTCCAAATCGCGCCAAGACCCCCCCACAGTCACCAAAAGGCCAAACAAGTCATACGATGACGGCCGTATCGTGTCATGGTTTCGCCATGACATGCCATCGAGAAAGAGATAATTAATATTAACCTCTAAGCCCCAAAGGGCACTTAAAAGGTTCTACGACTTAGGCGAGTAAAATTTTAGGGTGATCGGCAACTGCTTTAAAACAAGTTACGAAACACTTCATGGAGGTTGCACCAGCCCCCGTAGCGCGGGTTAAAGCGTGGTCTTTGTTATAAGGTGAGATAACACAAAAGAGCTGGAAACACAGATATTGACATGAACAGAGACAGGAGGCATGACCATTTTTGAACATCACGTTTTGATGAAAATGCTCAATGCGCTGGATGAAAAAGAATCTTTTATCACTTTTTTGGAGGACGAAGATGTTCAATTAGTGGTGCATTTTTTTTTTGTTGTGCTGTTCGCTTTTTTGTGGCGACAAGGTTCGACGTGGTGACATTTCTTTAGAATTATCGCATACCTTTTTATGCCACATTTTCGTGCTTTGCCAACAACCGATAGTAGGTAATGGCAAGCACTGTTAACTTAGACTAGCGTTGTTAAGTGCATGCTATCGTTTCATTGGCAGGAGACAGTCAAGATGCACGTTGCTTGCTTTTTCGTGCGACGACGGGGGTTCGATGTGAATTAGAATTACGACAGTGGTTAACGCGTAGACTTGCACTCAACTCTCGCGTCGTGCCTTTTTCGTAAGTTAATTACTGACGTACCGAAAATGCTGGGCGCAGCTGCCACGTGCTGTCAACAAGACTCCTCGAGCCAGTAATTATTTCCCAGACTGTGAATTTTCATTCAGCTGACTTAATTTTGCCACCGATGGACATCGTAGTTTAGCACTGTGGAGGTCATCGCTGTGACTAAAATTTAGGCAAGATGTTGTTTGTTCAATACTCATGTTTTAATGCCTGGTAAGAAGTGAAACTCAGATATGAAACCATGTTCTTGCTATTCATCAAAGGCTGTTATAAAATGTCATTTTACTGATATTGCTCAGTGCCGTATTTCATTTTCCCGACGACTTTACGCTACATTTGCTATGGTTACACAAGCAGCATATAAATGATTCATGGTGTTGCACCGGCTGGCGCACCCAGCCGTGAGGTAAGCCTGCAAGGATCGAAATGATGACACTCTTCAGCACAACCAGAATTGCCTGCTGGGTGGTGCGCTTGCACCATACAAAGACAAATTCAGTGGAGAAAAGGCTTATCTTGATTTCGTAAGGCTAAGACTAGCCGTTATTTGGCCGAAACACGACTGGGTGCCTAAGAAGCTCTGACCAACGCAAAAAAATGTAATTAGTAGCACCGGCCTGCTATGCATGCTGTTCCTCATAGCCCTTTTGTACTGTGGTAATCTTCGTAAGCATGATTAACAGCACCGTCCTGATACGTATGTTGTTCCGCATGACTCCTGGCCTTCCGGCACAGTCTACAAGCTCAGGGTAAAAGGAGGAAACGGGCACGTTATCGCACGCGTACTCCCGGTGCCACCCGCAGTTAAGAGTTTTTTTTGCCCTCTGTTGGTTTATTCGGTCTTTTAAATGAACCGTGATGACACGTTATGACAGAGGCATGCCGAACATATTAAATATCGGTTCTACACGTCCACCCGAAGACAACCCACGAGGCTGCTACTGACTAGGAGTGATCGTGGCATGTTTATTTCCAAGGGCGAGTAATGCTTACTTCACCTTCATTTGTCTGTTTGTTCCTTCACTGAGCCTGATGTCAAGTCCCGGTAGTATCTAAGCTTGTTTAGGTATGACGAAATCCATGAGTGATACTAATTACTGGGCCCACTTCCGCAACTCAATAAGATGATGATGGATCTACGGGTTGGTTCTTCATATACTCAGACCTTCCTCGAAAATTGAAAGTTGCCGTCCGCTGATTTGCTGAACATCTTACTCATCACTACCGAGACCGTAGAGGTCAATGGATGAGTGTATACAAACTGCCTTGGAACTCTTTAAAGTCTCTGGGAAGCCGAGGGGAGCCCATTATCAGCCTGACTTCCTTTGATGGAACCTACGTCAGTAAAATTAACGAGTCACAGCGCTGCGGGACACTTTGTAGTGGCTGTGGGTCATAACCGAACACTTTGTGCAGCGTGAGATGACGTCACAGCACAGATTCATCACCGCCATAAGCCATTTATGAGCCTGGTTTTATGTTACCTGATGTAGGCCGTATTTTACAAGCGGCTACCGCCACTGGATTATGACAAAATGCCATCTAATGCGCGAGAGCTTAACAGCCACCGGACGCTCGCCCATTAGTGACCCACGCAGTGACGCGGCAAGGATTTTCTTAAGGAAGGGGCCCGGAGCCCAGTGTGAACTGAAATCATACGGAAACCGTCTACTGGGAAGACGATGTGCAATGGTTTTCACAAAAAACGCGGGTCTAAGAAGGAGCCCGGGCGCCCGGGCCTCCCCGTCTGCTGCGCCAATGGACGCATGCAAGTTTTAAATGCCGAAATTCCCAGGTAGACCATGTTTTGACGCTACCACCTTTTTGATAAAAGCACACTGGCTTACTTGCTGCTCTGAGAGAAGGGCGGATCTTGAGGAAGGCCCATCGCTGCCTTCTGGGTCTACATTGGTGTCTTACATGGTGAAAAATGTTTTCGCCAATGCTTTTGTTCGACCATTCCTGGGTCAAATCCCGTAGCTGTTACTGTACGGCGTGAACGGATACCGCTACCCCACAGTTACGGACATCGCTGGAAAGGTTCTGGGACCGAAATTTGTTGCGTTTTGCTGCGCGGTGGGCGCTGAGTGCTTTCATCTCATTCGGCTCGCCAGTCTCTGCTGATCTCCCGCCTGGGGTGCGGGTGTCGAGAGCACATGCCGGTGGCCTCTGGCGCCACTGACTCACCAGCGGAGGTGGCGACGGGGCGCGCCAGGGTCGGCGCGGGCAATTCCTCGGCCCGCGCGCTTTATGTCCGGGCAGACGGGCGTCGTAAATGGGCGGCTGTGATCAGGCGGCGCTTTATGAGCGAGACGCACGGCCCGGCCCCGCCGAGGCCGTGCGACGCGCGGTCAGGGCGGACCAACGTGCGCCACCTGGCAGACGCCGGATAAGACGGCGAGGAGCCTGAGAAGACTGCGGAAATGTGCAGCGAAAGATGGTGCTGTTAAAGATCTTGCCGGCTGCTTTGCGCTGTGCGGAGCATGGGCATTTGCGCGCCGTGCGTTTGTTTCGATACCATCAGTTGTGATCTGCGTTTGCGTGGTATCTATATAAAAAAGTAAAAGTGACGCCCATAGTCGGTATGGAAATATCCTCCTACATGTTTACGAGTAAGCTCGTATACTTGTCTTCGGATACCATGTTGCAATCTTCAGACACACGCGGCAAATGCAGTTGTCCTGAATCAACCGGAGTAGTTGGCGCCGGCGTACCAGACCGTTTGCCCAGACGGTCCGCCCTTCACTTCGGGCGCTGGAGGATGCCAGCTGACCGTGGTCAGTTGGCGCCCGCCGCTGGCCAGCCGTCCTGCCGCTCGGTCGCCGACCGGACCGGAAGGTGGGCCTTTCCCCTCCCACCCGTCCATTCGGGGCAGCATTGCCGCGTATCGATCAGCTTTGCAGGCGGCGCCGTACGCAGCGCACGTGATCAGGTCGGCACGGTCGAAGGTCGCGTCAAATCGGGCCTGGGATCGCCCTTGTGCGCCGGGCGGGACCAGTCACCTCTGGGGACCGTGCGTTGGACCGGTGTTCGGCGGAACTGTGGCATTACATCACGTGACTTCATCCGGCCGCTCTGACGAGCTGCCTGTAATTTCAGTTTAGACGATAGGCCTGGACAAAGAGGCACACAAAGTATATTGCAGGCAATCCAGCTATGCTCGCAGTTCGCGATCGGACGTTCGTATTGGAAGCGCTTTAGACGGGATATTGATAACTGTTTTTATCTGTTTCCATGAGTCTTTTTTGCTGCAGCATCATATATATATATATATATATATATATATATATATATATATATATATATATATATATATATATATATATATATATAGATAGATATAGATATAGATATAGATATAGATATAGATATCAGATATACGTACCAGATATACATACATTTGTATCCAAGTTTTTCAGATTTTCTGTTTAAATGAGCTTTATTCAACATTAAGGTAATCTTACTTCTTCATTGTCTCAGTTTGCCTATTTTTGTGTTAGGTCTCGGTCGCTTTTTGTAAGGCTGTAAATTATGTTTCAATACCCATGGTATTCCATTTTCTTAAGTGTGTATTTCTAACGTTTCGGATTATCTACATCCATTTCCAAAGCGATTTAAGTTTCTTTAATGAGTAATAGTTAGATGTTACGAAACAGTGCCTGCGCCAAATTTCTGCCAAAATTCATTGTCACAAATAGCACATGCATCACACATACCAACACTGCCAAGTCTTTTTTATGATGTCTGTTATATGCATCTTTCATCTTGTTCGTACGCAGAGCACTGTCAAGAACACTGCTAACGAAACATCATTGTAAGAGTTTCGCAAACCAGTCTCTCGCTACATATATCCTGTCCCGGAAGTTGCGACTGAAAGAACCTTTCAATCCCATGTTTTTCCTGCAACATCTATATCCACCCCCACCCATGCGCAATGGCCTCGGAAAAATGTCAGAGCGGTCATGTGAAAGATTCGAACGAGCCAGACGACAGGCCGCTACGCGACTTTCGCCCATAACTCACGACATTATCCACGGAGCTTTATTTCTGAAGCGGCTGACGTCAACCGTGCATTCATTTGTTATCCGAAGGGCAGGATAAACAGTGCGCGAATGCCGCGAATTCTCCGCCTCCCGCCTGTCCGTCAGCCCGTCTCCGACTGGCGCTTCTCGTCCAACGGGCCTCCGTTGCCGGAGCCGGCCGCCGGCTGGTTACGAGTAGTGACGCCGCCGGACCTCCGTCGAAAACATTCGGGCGCGCTAGGAGCCGTCAGGCGAATTGAAATCGGCGGCTGCTATCAGCAACGCCGGCCGCGCGCCGTCCCCCCTCGCGCCCGGCCGGTGTCGGTTCGACCAGTGGTGGGAGGTGGGCGGAGAGAGGGCGAAGTTCTGCGGGACAGCGCCGGTGTAGCTCTCTGTTTGCCGGCTGCGGTGGGCTTCGATTTGGCTGTATGATTAATGGCTGCGAGGCGGGCGTCACGCCGCCCTCCGTCCGTCCACGTCCGGCCGCAGTCTTTGTTTTCGCCGGGTCGATTATGTTTGAAGCGATTTGGCTTGTGTTTTCCGGGGCGGCGTAATGATCGATGCATGCATTATGTGAGGTAAACGATTTCCGTGAGATTCGGTGCAACATTTAGTGGTCGCTGCCATTCGTCACCATTATCGTTAGATATTCTGCCAGCGGCCAGCGAGTGGTCAACACGCGCACGGGTTAATTTGCGAACGCAAACCCACGCATGCCAACATTTGTTTTGTTTTCCGAACGTGAGATGTTATCAGCCCAAGACCAGGAGAAATTCCGCAAGTATTAGCATGATATATCTGTAGGCATTCAACTCAAATGGCCTTGAACAAATGAAGTACTCCCCGCATGCGTTAAGTGGCGATATCTTGCGTGTCGAGGCCTTGACCACCTACCTTTGTGATCAGATTTGTAAAGTTTTCGGGAGCTCTTTTAAGTGAAACTCATGATAACGCAGCGTGGCCATTTCAACGAATATCGCCGGCGAGCTCGTTGGCGTATTGCTCACCGACTGACGACGAACCACCGTGGCGAACTGAGACATCTGAAATAGACTATTTTTGAAAGACATCTTGAAACCGCTCTCATGAAAAATGTCGGAAGAAATGCATCTGTCATGATAACCTGACTTCATACGCTACCATTGATGCATGCACTATGGGAGATAAACGAACGCTGATTTAAAAATAGCCTACCTTTAGGCCCCGATCTCCACACACAAAAAGCCAACGCTTGTAAGTGTCGTTCAAACTCGATGGCTCCGTCCTCGCCGCTGGCTCAACCTCTGGTTCCGCGACTCCCGGTCCCGCCGTCCACGCCTTCCCGTCCGCCGGCGGCGGTGGGCGGCGGCCGTTTGAGACCGGTTAGCCAGTGTGGCAAGACTGAGCCCCAAAACGCACCTGTCCGTGGCGTGGCAGGCGCCGCACTGATGAGAAACACCGCTGCCGTCGGGTTAGCTGTTACCCATCGTGTGCTTTGTTCGATGGTTTCGCGGCCTCTTACAACAGTCGCTCGAATCTGGCAGGTCTTCTGATCTGCGCCTGATCTGATCTGATCTGATCCTAATCGAAGATAAAGACGTGTAGTGGCATCAGCTAACAACACGAATCTTTAATTTGGCGTTGATGTGTTTCCCACATCCGCTGCTAAAAACAGGCGAACGCGGCCATACATACGGAACACTCAATCATCCTGGTAGGCCCGACATATCACCAGCGCACGAACGGGCGGGCAAAACAATGCTGCAGCGACGTAGACCTGCTCGCTTTCAGTCGCCGCGCGTGACTGCCGGCCGTCCGGCGATCCGGCGACAGCAGCCATTAACCCGGGCTCGCCATCGCCGGCGCCGTCGTCCGAACGAAGGCGTTCGACGCCGGGCCGGCGCCGCGTCGACAGACGTCATCCATCATCGACGTCATCGGCATTCCCGGCCGACGGCCGGCGGCCGCGCGCTGACACGGTGTCGCCGTGACGAAAGGCGGGCGAACGCCCGGAGCGAGCCGCGGCGGCGAGCTGAACCGACGCTTCTCAACACTGTTTCACGCTTCATTAGCCCCAACTTCGAGGGTCATAAGCAAACGGCTTGTTTGAAGTCGTTTTGTCGTTCCCAGTGCTCAAGGCCTTAGGACTGGCGATAATGCTGCTGGTGACCTGGCCCTGTTGTGGCTTAGCTTTGCCAACAAAACAAATGACGCTTCCTCGTGAAATCCGTATTGTACTGGATGAGATTGAAATTGGAGGCGCCGGTGTGCTTCTATCCATAACATTTACACTCAGAGCAAAGATTTATTTAACGTAGTAACAGATGCGCATGCTGCAGAGTGTGTGCAGAAGCCTGCAAGCCAACTGATAAAGACCTGACGGCTCTACAGACCCGCGGACTGCGGGTTTGCGGGCGTGAAAACGGCAGCTCTGGTAACGTCCTGTATGCTGCCTGCCGTTTGCTGGCGGTAGAGCCGCGGGCATGCGGCGTTACTCGGGCAACAAAAACCGCGATCGAAGGCAATCACCCACCGGCCGAGCGGTGCGATTACCCAGGGTGTAATACTCTGGGCTTCCAATGTTATTACAGCTAATGACAGACCACCTTGACCGTCTGTTACTTTATTACATTTGTAACGTACGTTTGTGTGGTTTACAGGCGCTTTGCTGAAAACGTTGCGTGTCTCATTCACTAGTACGTCAGAAGAAGCTTTCAGTTCATGCAGCCTGGATTCCTGATATTCTGGCCGATACATGTTGGCGACTGCATAGTATCGTAAACACTATGTGCACGCAGCACGCCCGCAGCTGTGAGGAATGTCCTTCAGCCAGGCCCCTGGTCGTCTGCGGCGGCGCGGAGACTCCGGCGTGCACCACAGTGCGTCCTCGGCGGCTGTGTTCCTCCGTGGCGGCGGCGTGGTCCATGTGGCGGCGGCGCGGTCCATGTGGCGGCGGCGCGGTCCATGTAGACCGCGCGGTCCCGGGCAGACCGCGACACGTTCTCGGCGTCTCTGTCCCCGCGAGACCGCAGCGCCCGCCGCTGTCCGACCTCTCTCCGGCCTCCATGCCAGGGTCGGATAGGAACAGCCTTTAGGAAGGCGTAACGCTTCTCACAATCCACCGTGAATCCAAGGGCAGGGGGAGGGGTGACGGACTTCTGAGAGGATGCGCGTTTGGGTTGACTGCCGGGAATCCTGGCCAAGTACGCCTCCAGTATTCCGCTTCACGGGCCAAGCAGTCCGCTGGACGACCCCGCACCTTTCGGTCATGCAACCGATAACTAATTGCTATTCATTGATGCGATATATCAAAAACTTCAAAGCATCCGACGACGCAAGGTAAACTTCCGCGTCGAAGTCCAGAAAGCCCGCCGGATGAGACTGAAAATGGCAGACAAGCCGGGCCGCCGCCGGCGCAGCTGCTCCGACAGCGCCTCGGCAAACTTCCTGTGGCGAGTTCGCCGGCGAGCCGGCGGCGCCCGGCGGCGGCGCCTGGCCGATCCCGGAAGCGTCGGCCGCCGTCGGCTCCGTCTGGCGCTGTTCGGCGTCCCCGGCGACGCCGGCCCGCGGGCGGCGGGCTCGGCGCCGCCGCCCGCCGGAGGGCGGGGGCGGGGGCGGGGGCTCTCCGCTGGAGGAACCGAGGCAGACCCGCCCGGGCATCGTGCCCCGGGGCGTGGTACACAAACGGGCGACGGTGTCCACTTGTTGCGCCAACGCAGACGGTGGAAGACCGAACGCACGTGTTGTGGGTCGACGGCAATGGGCGCTGGGAGTTTAAGCTATCCAGGTGTCGGCGTTAGAATCATGTAGCACTCTTGTGAAGGCTCCCACGAAGGTTTCCTGGCCCCAATCAAGAACGTCATTGGCAATGTTGCGGCAGAGGCTGCGCTGGGACCCTGGGGCAATGCCCGCCGCCAGTTATTGCGATGACTCCCCAGGGCGCCGTAGCGATAGAAATCGTATAATTAACCTTGCCCGCCGGAAATTGTCGGGTGAAATGAGATCTCAAGTTCTTGAGGCCGGCTCGCCTCGGAAGGTTCGCCGCATCCCCGCCGTTCGGCCGTTTTGCCGTTCGCCGTCCGTTTCCGCCGTTCTCCGCTGAAGTTCGGCTCTGATGGCCAACCGGCGTCCTGAGGTGCTCGGACCTGTGGGTCCTGTGGGAGGAAATGTCGTCGACAGGACCGCCCTGTTCAGTATTGCAAGACCTGGGCCAAGTTCACTGGTCCCTCGCGGCCGGGCCGGACACATGCGGGTGGTCGTGTTCGGCGCCAGACGCGCGTGCTGGGAATATCCTCGGGTATTTCCAGCACGTCCTGGACCTGGACCTATTTGAGGCCTGTCGGCATGAGCGCCGCGTCAATTTGTTACTGGCCAGTTTAATTGTTGGTTACCCTGGGCGCTGAGGCCTGGTGACACGCCTGCATGCTTGTTCATT
Organism: Capitulum mitella; assembly: GCA_030062745.1. Lineage (NCBI taxonomy): Eukaryota > Metazoa > Arthropoda > Thecostraca > Pollicipedomorpha > Pollicipedidae > Capitulum > Capitulum mitella. The sequence goes on from CP099841.1 coordinate 35,390,950, forward strand.
ACTTGTCAGACCTCGCGTAAGGAAAGCTTCATTGCATCACATTCAGCTTGTGGGTGGAAAGTATTGTCTCGCATCAAATGATAAATTAATGGGATATAGATATTTCTGACAAAGGAAAGGTGATAGCGTCAGACACGGCAACCTTGCCTAGTTATTCTTTTGCTATTTTTGTGGTGCCAAGAACGGCGATAGGTTTTTGGTCTCCAATACATGGCCACGTTTTGTCGTTGGCGTGCTTCCCCTCGCATCTCCCGTCCCTCTTGTGACCATGATTTCTGTCGTACAGTTGTTCTGTTGCGAAAAACTCGCGCCGTTTTTTTGCTTTCTTCGTTTTTGCAAATGGCACTGCGTGCAACAGCGTCTGATGCTCAGCATCTCTTTGGGTCATCTCTGAGCTTCGCCGCCAGTCATTGGCGCTGTGTGGGGTAAAGGGACTTATACAAGCCACATTATCTCTGCCAATGCGGCTCTTTGATTGCAGAATGCCAGTTCCATCGAAGCCACTGGCAAATTCCAATGGAATTTGCCAGTGGAATTTGCTGATGGAATCTGTGGCAAAGCCACAGATTCCATCAGCTGAATGGAAATTTGCACCATGGCTGTCTTTGACGTCACCGACAGCATGACATACTGCGATTAACACTGTCAATGGTAGTCGCAAATGGCATATTCACTGCGGCGAGACTACAATAAAAATGATGTCAGACATGTTAGATATTAGGGACAATGCCAATCAGACACTTTAAAAACAAAATCCGCAGATCTTGCAAATGCAGTGATGGACCCCAAGAAGGAAGGGACTAAAAGCTTAAGGGATTAATAAAACCTAAATGAAACAATGTTTTTCCTACATTGGGCAGCTGACTTGCAGTTATGTCTCAACATAACGATACTGACAACGAAGGACAGGTCATTCGAGTCTCAGTCACCGGAAGTGCAAAACTGGCCTTTGAAATATTTCATAGGGTGTCGCTTTGGATTTGGCAATTTGATAAACCGAGGCAAAATACCAAGGGTGTTTTGATGTTGATAATAAATGGAGTGGTATTATTCCATATCTAATTAGCGTTGCAATTAGTTCAGTGTAAAAGTACATTCTTCTTGTCATAGGTATTTATGATGATATGTCTGTCACTCCTGCCTATTTTAGATAAAAAGTTAAAAAGGTTGAATGTAGGCCAAAAAAGTGGTCTCCAGACCTATAAAGAAGCCCGACCTAGGCAACGAGGACTGCGCACCTTGCCCGCTGCGAGACCCACTTGGCGAAACGGCAGAGCTCTCCACAAGGTATTCTTTCATTTTTTATTATAGTGTTGAACGAAAAAACAAGGAGTTTCAGCCTTCTGAAGTCTCACCTCCACGCCAAAATCATCTCACAAGCACCTGAGTGTTCCAGCGCTTTTCGACATGGCCGAAGGAGGGCTGTCCGTTTCTTTGTTTAATCGGTGGCGGTAGAACCACATTAAAATTCCTGGCTTGTGTTAAATCAGGCGATGTGCGGGCATTCACAACATATCAAGTGTTTGACCGCCAACCGATATCAGCTTAAAGTTCACATGTGTTTAAACAAAGCAAAAGATTACCTCTGCAGCACCATACCACCGCATAACTACCGAGCTCCTCCGTCTGCGAGCTGTCACGTCACTCCGTGACTTGACTGTGTCGCAGACCAGTGACGCCGGCACGTGCTGTCCCTGAGCGTCACTGACGACGGATCCTGACGCTGGTCCTGACGCAGGCCATTACCGCCCGAGGCGAGCTGCTGGCCCGGCTGGGCGTGTAACAACTGCACGGGTGGCCATTGGTAAACGCTGCTACTAACAAGTTATTGTTTCGGAAGGTGTGATGGGGGCGTTGTTAGTTTCTAGAGCGTTGATCTTGGACTTATTTGTCTACTTATTTAGTTCTATCCCAGCCGTGCTTGTTGCACCCGTCCACGTGTATAAGGTCAATTATTCGTGAATGCAATTAATAAATAAAATCATTACGGTAAAAGCTTGGTGTCTGATTATTATTTTATTGCTAGAAACAGGCTTCCACCCACTAAATCAGCTCACCCCATTATCGTTCACGACGGTCCCAGCACCAGTCGGGTGTCAGTCGCGAACGACTTCCACCGATGAGTCACTGCCATGTCTTACAGCCATACATACATACATACAGCCTTTTCGTCTGCGCAGTGTCGTTCCTGGAACACTACTGTTCCGCTCCGACCTTGATATACGTCTTTGTAAAGTGAAGCTAGCCGAACTTTTGTCCAGACGGAAGTGACAGATCCGGTCCAGGGCTGGACTGGGGCTTCTGGACATTCTACCCGCCCAGTGGAGTAGCTGGTGCGTGTGGCGGAGGGGGAGGGGGAGGGAGAGGGTGTGGTCGTCGACGGCGGCCGACGCCAGCGGACCTCATGAAAGATGCAGCGCCGGCGTCATCCGTCACAACTGGCGCGATGACACCAATCAGCGACACCACCACGGCACTGAGGGAGCACCAGCCACCGGCGACACACACAGACAGACGGACGGACAGACAGCACCAATCAGAGGCACCATCACGGCACTGCAAGGACACCAGCCGCCGGCGACACACAGACAGACAGGCGGACGAACAGACAGACATACAGACAGACAGATAGGCGGTCTTAGCGGCTGAAAATACCCCCGTCATGGTCGAAACACAATCGGACACGGGGTGACGCCACCGACAGTCATCTCCCGCCCTGGTCCGTTCAACATGCCACAGCAGAATATGTACTTACATGTCGTCCGTCAAGCGCGCTCGTTCCATTGAAGTGAGCGTGGGACTGGCGCACATGTATTTCCGATGAAAAGCAAACAGTCAGCCGCAGGGCTGAAAAGCCGCCTCCTGTTGACGAGGCTATACCATAATACTTGCACACGACGTTCCATTTCGGTCGCATTTCACAGCTGTCGACGCGTGTTTCACGGTGGCGGAGTCACGTCCACGAAACCGCACGTCACCGCTGAGCGGCGCGGTCCGCAGCCGCTCAGGCAGACGCTGACGACGACTCAGCGTTCGCCGCCACCAGTTATTTGAAGCTTGATGATGTACGGCGAAGGTTGACGCGCTCTTCATATTCTCGCAGCCGCGCCAGGCTGAAACGTACTGAGCGATTAACTCCGCGGCCTGCGTTGCACGGATTCATACCGAGAGCACGCGTCTAGCGCTGGCCCTGCCGATGGTCGAACGATGAGCGAGAGCGACATGACCGGCCGAGTGCAGCTCAAGATCGACGCCTCCAGTCAGGCTGTCTGTCGTCCGGACAATTTACGATCGGATCACATCTCAAGGACGCTTGGGGCCTGGGCAGTAAATACTTGGCAACCTGCCTACGGGCCCCATGCACAGCTGTTTTCGCGGAGCTCTTGTGCTGTAGTCAGTAGCTACTGGAGCGTGTTTCTTCAGTTATGAGTTGTTAGGAGCATTAGCCCCATCAACTTTCTATCTCAAGAACTTCCTGAATGAGCTGTGGTCGTCACCCCTTGCCTTAAGCCATGACAGAGGCATAGCTGCTGCCCGCAAAGCCCAAAGACCTCATGAGCAGGTCAGATATGAAAGATAATGTTTCGTAAGGTATCGTGCGAATGAGATGAAAAACATAAAATGAACATAGCATGTAGGATCTGGCAACTGTCAAAACGCTTGCTATATTTGTCCGGACATATATTGCTAATAAAACGTAAGGCGATGGAGACAGAACCAACAAATTGCATGAGACGTTTCGGCGTAATGCAAATCAAGACTGCTTATTCCTTTCAGCGGTCTTCGCGGCATACCCGCTCCCAGGCGGGCGCGGTTTCGTGTTTCAGCCGCCCTGTCTTCGAAGGCGACAAAGAGCACGAGGGCTCCAGGCCTGCTCGTAAATTGTCGTATCTGATTCTGGCCGCGACGGCGCGACGGCCTGACGCATTACCCAGATGGGACCTGGCCGACCTGCCAGCGCCGGCATGTGGGCCCGCGGACTTTGCGGCCGCTGGCACGCGGGTCGTCGCGTCGGCGGCGGGGCCGCCGTACAGCGAACGGCCCGGGGCCTCGGCCGGGCCGCACCGCGCCGGCGGCTATTGATTCCGCCTGAGGGCGCAGCACCAGGTCAGTGGGTCGGCGCGCCACGGGGCGGCCACAGCGCGGCCACAGCGCGGACACAGCGCGGACACGCGCCGCCCCGGCCCGCCGCTCCACGGCGCCGGAGGACTCGCCGTGGAGCGGCAGGCCGGACGTGCAGCCACAGCGCGGACACAGCGCGGACACAGCGCGGACACGCGCCGCCACCGGCCCGCCGCTCCACGGCGCCGGAGGACTCGCCGTGGCGGTTCTCGGGTAAACGCCAGTCGGCATAAGTTCGCACGGAATGGCGAGTGTGTGTGTTAGCGTTTTATTGTGTATTAGCATACGAGGCACTGCGATTGTTTGGAATGTTTAACTTATTTTTCCTGTCGGCCATTTATCACAAAATAGACTGCCAAACTAATAACTCTTCCATGCGTTGAGGCTGCATTTTTGATAAACCAGCTGGAGGAAACGATCAGCAAATAAGTTTGAAATATCTTCCGTCTGCTGGAAATCCAGAAGCCTACCATATATTTATGTTTTTTATCTAAAAAGCAACCTTAAAACAGCGATGATAATGGCATCAAAACGAACTTACGCGAGATTCTGTTCTATTTGCCGTATTTCCACGGAGCTGGCAGCAGTTCCTGTGTAATGGCTGGACTGAAATATCTGGATGAGGAAATCCCTTGAGCGGTGCTATTTTCCTCCCACCATCGGTCTATCCAAGCTCATCTTATCCTTGCCTACAGAGGAGAATGGCTAAATTATTTAGATCCTGGAGGATGTGAGATTTATGGCCAGATTGCATTTGAAACAGGCACTGGCTGATTCATAGTCCATCTGATGCGGAAGTGGAATATAAAACCGAACAAAAGTAAAGGTATCCCAGACCTTTTGGTGTTAAAGGAAGGCCGCTACAGCGAGAAAGCGAAACGGGATAAGAAGTGGTGAAAGAAGGAAAGAGAAGGAGAGAGAGGGGTGCGAAAAACGCAAAGACAAAGGCAAAGACGGGGTGACAGAGAGAGAGGGATAAAGGTGTGTTGCAGGGGAAAGTAAATGCTACGAAAACCGCCTGTGGTTGAGCTCGCCAACATACCCAAGCCTCCGCTTACATTTAACAATGACCTAATTTATTCCTTTTTTGTCTGCGTGAAAAGAAAAAGGAAATCTTCTTTAAGAGTCAACAAAAACACATCAACCACCAGCTGGCAACGCCAACACATCAGCTATGATAAAATTCCAAAGCGTTCAGCAAACAGAATCTTACAGATTAAACCATCCAGAAACGAAAGACTGAAATGCTCGTTGGCATCTTCACTTCAGTACTGGTTTTCCTCGAACAGGAGAATCACAGTGTGCACCAGCCGCACTTTGGCCCATTGTGCCTGCATCTTTGCCAGCCTCGACTCCCACTGGCCTGGTGACGGAGGGGGGGGGGGGTCGGCGGCGACCGTCACTATTGCAGCTCGGGACTAGCGACCATCGGGCGCCCCCGATCAATGCCACCGACACACGCGCTTCGTAATCGCTTACCGGGGCAGGGTGGTCAGTGGCAGCACGACGCCTGGTTGGCTGCGCCGCACACGCTCACCAGACTGGGGACGCAGCGGGACCGGGACGTGGGCGGTGTGGCACAGGCTTCCGGAGGATGTGAAATTCGCTGGCAGTGAATCAAGTCAATTTGGCAAATTGGAAAATATTTGCCACCGTTTTGTTTATGGTGTTGACAAGGATGACCATTAGCATTGCTAGGAACTTCGAGGTTTACAAATTCCACTGCGAATTGCGAAGCATGGGCTTCGCAAACAATTCAGTTCTCCAAAGTAAATGTGAGTGATTCCATGCAAATGAACTACAGCAACTAAAAAACTAAGCACATTCTACTAATCATGTTTCCTGTTCATGGGTGCACAAGAATGCTCACGCATGAATGGTCAAAACCCACATAAATCCTCACGGGCGACAATCCAACCGCAAAACACACCAAAGAATTCCTGAAACTAACGAGGCGAATGCCATCCCCATGCAAATGTACGCCAGTGATTGTTCCGTAGCGCTGTGCCAGACATATTGCTCTCCACGGCCGTCGGTACGGATGTTGAACGCCTGTCAATACCGTCGCACCCTGGCGCCATCGCAGCGCCCCGACGCCGGAGTCGCCGACCGGCGGCCGGGCCCGGTAGCCAGGGTCGCTCGGCCGCCGCGGTCGCCGGGCTACCGCGGCCGGCGTCCGGTGGCCGCCAGGGGCAGATCCAGCGGCTCCGTTTGGGGGAGCCAAACCAGAGTTTAGTGGGTTTGGAAGACGCTGACCGTGGATTCGGAGTGTACTTCGCCGGCTAGGTACAGATGGCAGGTCATCGACCAGGGGTAGACGTGTGGATGACGACGACCATAGGTGTGATTCGGAGTTCCAGCAACTTTAAACTCTGACTGAGTGAAATACCCATGTCTTTTTTGGTGGGGGGACAAATGACCATTTGGCCCACTGATCGCGGTGGGGGGAGGCCGTGGCCGAGATGGCCTCCCTGGATCCGGTGGCTGAGAGTGACGCGGCGGCCGCCGACTGGCGAGCGTCTCCGTAATGAGAGGAGCCCGGCCTGGCGAGCGTCCCCGCGATGAGAGGAGCCCGGCCGGCTTACTCAGCGGGCGGCGCCGGCCGGCAGCCGGTGCCGCGCGGCTCTCCGCGGGAAGTAATTGTGTCGACGGTCCGGGCCCGGCGCGTCTCAGACGGCTGCTGGCCGCGGCACGAGGCGGGTAATGAGGCTAATACAGCGCAGGAGGCTGTTATAAGAGGCATTACCAAAGACGACGGGAAAACCCGGCATTGGACGCAATTATTCGTCACAGCAAATAATGTAAATAATCGAAATGGCAAGAAAGACGCGAAAAGGATGTCTCAGAGAACGATTGTTTCCAATCCAATATAGTCCTTCAAATACATATTGCTGAACATGCCCTATCGAGGGAAGAAACATAGTAACGGAACCTATTCAACATGGGCAAACTAACGACATGAAAACGTGAGCGTCACCTTAGCTCATCATTTGTTACCGGTCTGATTGTGATATTGGCTGAGCTTAGGACGTAACTTTGCCTCCAGCGCGGAAGTGACATAAGTCATGAAGAAAAACGTGACAAACAATTGTAGCCTTTGCTTTGGACCGAAAATAATGAGATCGATTTTCAATTATCAACTTTTTTGAATCCCGACCCCACCCTTTACGTCAACATTAGCATTGACACTGGACAGTTGAGGAAGAGACGCCCGGGACTATTTACGGCCGTTTAAATTGCAAAAAATAAAGGATTTGTTCCCCATGTAGCCGGTGGGAGTGGTAGCAAATTACTTTTAGATGGGAGCGAAACACGCATCACGTTCGGCATTGAACATAATGCCGTCATAACGTCGTCAAATGGAAGTGTGTGTCGGTGCTCAGCGCATGTTTGATGCATGCTATACAGAGATCAAGCGTAGTCTGCCTCCATCGGACCATTTCTGCCGAACCCATAAACATTACAGGTAAGCTGCTACTGCTGGGTCACACAACAACGCGTCAAACTCCCGCAGGTCTCGTGCCCCCACGCTGCCTGACATGAGTCTTTTCCTGAGGCTTAGAGTTCTCGAACGAACAGGACCAGCACCGCACCCTGCACCCGCCTCACCGCGACAAAGCCGCCCGGCCAGTGACGTCACGGACCGACGACCGGCCGGCCGGCCGGCGCTACCTGTTGTAATCCGCGGCCGGCCGGCGCCGTCCCGGTATTGATTGCCGCGCCCGCTTAATTACGGCGAGATTGCAGTGGGCCCGACCGGCCGACCGGTGACCTGTGACGAGCGGCGGCCGCCGGCCCGCCGCACACATGCCGCCGCTGGCAGACGGGCTGCCGGGTACACACGTGCCTCTCGGCTTTCTCCGGCTGAGGCCGCAGTCGGAGTCAGTCGGGAAAATTGGATGGTGACGGCTTTTGTTGACGTGCTTCGAATGCGGCAGCTGGACACACCATCGTTCTAAGCTCACTCTAAATGCGCCCCGGGTCCTTCAGCCGCGCACAGAATGTACCCTGGTCATTTGAGCAAAATGGTTGAATCGCGCGCCTATGTGACGTTAAAATCAGGGCCCTGGATGAACTCACTTTTGCAGTGGCTTCTGAGTTCATTATCCGATGCGTCGATCAGAAAAAAACATTTTCCCGACCTCAAAACCAATTAGAGATGTGTATTTTACTATAACCTGGCTGTATTTAACTGCGGAACCTACCGCGAAAATTATATTTAAAAATTGGAATAAAATAAAACAAGAGCTTCATTAACTGAGCAAAACGGCGGCGAAATTGTTCAGGAATGGTCTAATCTTTCCATCAAAATAAAGCTTTAGGCTCCACGTCGCACGAACTTTCAATCTTAGCAACAGGAACTATGCATGAAGTCTAGGCTGAATGCTGTGGTAAATTTCCACTTAGCTCTGGAAACGGTCTCGGGCAGCTTGATGACGTTAGTTTTCAGTTTTATGGCGACGATCAGTGACATTTTTACGGTCTGCTACGATGCATGAATCATAAAGCTTCAAAATATGGCGAGAACACCAGACGATTGACTGCCTGACGGTGGCAGACATCTCTCGGACTTAAAGAGCTGAGCTCAGCGACGATGAATGCTCACGGCGCAAAGAGCTGGCGCTGAATGTTAAGCAGCCCAGACATAGAAGGCGGATTCGTGCGGCACTTTTCACTCCTCACAAAATGAAACGACCAACTCGGGGACGGCGTAGTGTAGTGTTTACCCAGCTCATCTTGTGACCGAAAGGTCCCAGGTTCGAGTCCGGGTAACAGCGACATTTCGCCGTCCCTCGCGACAACTAGCGTGAGAGGTTGCGACGCAAAATGACCTTGGCAGCCGAGAGCGTCGTTAAATAATACAACAACCAACCAAACGACCAACTCGAGAAGCACGGGCGGAGATGCAAATTCTGCACTGCTTTCCCGCTTTGGCGCCTCAGCAACAACGAACGATGCTCATCGTCCATCGGAGCATAGTAAGCTATGTTGAATACCTTAGACACGTGTGGGGCCGGACTAGATCCCAGTCATCCATTCGCATGGTCTGACCACTACATCATACATCATGCATACGAGTACATCATAATCGTCACCGCGCTGCAACAAATGAACCCACAGGTCCCACGACGGACGGCCACCCCTCCAGTCCCACTCTTCACCCCACTGAAGGCGGCGGACAGACGGCGGTCGCGGCGCCTGGGGGTCTGTTTTGCACCAACACCAGAGCGCGCCGTTCGGATCCAATCGGACGGCGACCGGCCGGCGCGACTGCCGGCGATTTGTCCGGCCACCCGCACACCTATCGGCCTGAGTGGGCCGACCGGCCGGCCAAGCACCCCCATTCCGGCCCGGACGGCCGGCGTTTGTTCCGGCCAACGGCGGTCGGACGGCGTCTGGTCGATCGGCGCGCCGGAAACGGCCGGCACTTCGGCGTCGGGCGGCCAGGGCGGCAGGACTGGGAGGCCAGGGCGGCAGGACTGGGAGGCCAGGGCGGCAGGACTGGGAGGCCAGGGCGGCAGGACTGGGAGGCCAGGGCGGCAGGACTGGGAGGCCAGGGCGGCAGGACTGGGAGGCCAGGGCGGCAGGACTGGGAGGCCAGGGCGGCAGGACTGGGAGGCCAGGGCGGCAGGACTGGGAGGCCAGGGCGGCAGGACTGGGAGGCCGGGGCAGGACTGGGAGGCCAGGGCGGCAGGACTGGGAGGCCAGGGCGGCAGGACTGGGAGGCCAGGGCGGCAGGACTGGGAGGCCAGGGCGGCAGGACTGGGAGGCCAGGGCGGCAGGACTGGGAGGCCAGGGCGGCAGGACTGGGAGGCCAGGGCGGCAGGGCAAGGGTGGGCAGGTCTTCAGGCCCGGGGTGGCCCCGACTTCAGGACGAGGATGGAAGTGCGACCGGACGGACATGAGCAAAACGACCGGGTGGACAAGGGCGGGAAATCAAGGTAGAGATGGAAAACAGGCAGAGCAGATCACGTCAAAAAAGTGGTACTGTTAACCAGAAGCTGCTCCACACGCTTCGGTCAGGTTCTGTTTTTGCTTCGTTTTCTTTTTCTTCCGGCTTTTCTCGTTTTGTCTCTCACTCCCGGAAATGCCCAACGCCCTTTACTTCCTCGCGTCGTCCCGGAAATCGACACCCTGTACTACCTTGTGTGAGGGAGCTCCTGTGTACCCGAGGACCTCCGGGGCTTGGACCCACGTGTCTCTTGATTTCTCCAACAGCGCCGTCTGTCGATTGACACCGTTCTTTGTCCCCCCGCTATCCTCTGACATGACCTCGCCACCGGGTCGACCTCGGCCGTGACCCGGGAATTGTGCGGCCGCACTGGGAGGTCGGATGTTTCCGACCTAGACTGCGAGGTGCTAGTTGCCCGCATGCCTGGTATGGACGCATCGACTACTATGGTCCATGCTAGCTGTTAACTGAAGGAAGTTTCACCGATGTATTATGATCGTCAGCCAGAACAGCGTGATGGTGTCGTGTGGTATTTCAGGAAGGATGCGTCTTCTGCTGGCCGTATGCTGGCATTTTAGCTATTCAGCTGCAGAACTACGTCACACCATTACTTTATTCTATATTCTCTATGATCGCTGTTCTCGGGCTATCTGTTGCTTACGCCTTCAGAGCAGAGGCGGATTTTTGTGGTCCGCTTTGTGTGCGTTTTCGTATTTTCTTCTGACTGTGCCTGCTAACAGCTCAGGTCCCGTTAGGAGCCGGCTTCTGGACGGATTTTAGGTGACGGTGTTCAATAAATCACACGTTTTCAGTTACGACTATTTATGTGCACCTCGATGTCTGGCTCTGAACCCATGTTGAAATGTCTCGCAATAAAATACTGCCGAAAATGAGTTCGACTTAATTGCCTTGGCGCACAAGGCGCTCGGTGTCTTCATCCATCATCGGGTGTGCTATTTTTGACGTGAGCCCAAACGATTGTGGGAAAAAACCCACCTAATCAAGATTTATGGCCTCCACGTTCCTGGGGAAACGTCAATGGTGGTGGCTCATATTATCATTCCCAGTCACAATCTGAATCAGTCATGACTAATCAACACCTGCCGCCTTTTCGGCTTCCAGAAGACGTATGTATTCCTTCAGTTTCACCTTATTATCTTCGATTCAACGTTCTGAACAGTGAGCAGAACTACTGGCATTCCTTTTGCACGAGCTACATCTCAGCCATGAAATCAAACAGCGCCTCAGATACTTCGAACCGATCGCTTCGCTTGAGATGTGCTCGAGCGTGGTGATCGTCTCACCGACGTGGCTGATAGCTGGCCACGGTTCCGTGAACGCCGTCGCGCGGCGCGCACGCCGACCGGCCTCGTCCCGAAACCGGGCGTCCCAGCTGCTATCTCTGCGGCGCACACCGGCCCCGCGACATTGGACAGCAGCGCACGGCTGACAGCAACCGCTGCACCGGACGTTCATCGCGGTTTACGGAGAAGTAAACAGGGTTTCAAGCATCGGCGTCGAACATTCAAGACCTCCATGTGTTTGACGAACCCAAGAATAATTACACTCGACAATGATGTGTTATCAGTGTGTGTGCGGCATCAAATTTGCTATGATCATGATAAAATATAACAGAGAGGAATGAAAAATGACACAAAAATACAGTGCAATATACCAAATGCAGTGCCAAGTCAATGCCAAGTCAGTGCCAAACATGGCATGCCCAGCGTGTCTTATTTTCAAAGAGTATGCTAAATTTATTACGTTATACATGTAATATGAAGTTGCCATTTTCAAGTTTCCGGTTACCACATGTTGAGCCAGTCCTCATCATGAAAGCATTGATAATTCCTCCATTACGAAGCGCATTGGCAACTGCTAAACATACGACCATGCTAAGCCAAACTCTACCACTGCGACGATCACGACACATTCTGGCGCCAAAGCCCACCTTTATCAATGGCCGGTGATGACGGCTAACACAGTTCGGACTCGGCTCGCACTGCTCGTTAGCGTTGCAAGAGCGCCGAATTCGAATGGTGATTGGCGCCGCGCTGCGGACAGCAGCCGAGCTGATTTGGGTGCGAGATTCAGCGCGTGGTCGGATCCTGCCTGGCCTGAATAATGGAAAGCGACGACTGGCGCGTGGCTCTGGATTTTCGTTTCGCTGCCTGGCGCAGCGACTGGAAAAATCGGACGTCGCCCGCAAGCGAAGACAAATACTCCCGACCGTGAAATTGTAAAGTCAAATGATAATTATGCACCGGTTTGTGGATATCTAATGTGGCTGTCAGAGTTTTAATGGAACAGACTGATTGGGTAGCTGACGCTCTCATGATTTCATATTTGCTAACTGAAGGTCTATTTGTTTTTACCAGTAATAGTCGGGAATTTTCATCGGTAGCTTTTTGTACAGCACAATAGAACTGGATGCCTTGCACTGTGCGGTGTGTCAAGTATAGCGCGAACGTCTGAAGCTCATCGTTCCTAACGGCTAGGCCAAAGAAGCCAGCGACGTCGCCGCGCGGCGTTGTCTTCTTTCTGGAATCTTATTGGATGCGATGCGTCTAAACGTTTTGTTGGCACCAAATTAGATGATCCCACAACTCACTTCGACGGCTGCCTTACACTCACTCCTATCTCAGAAATAAGTTTCATCATTATGTTTTTACAGACTGGACTTCTAGCGACATGAAAATCGTATGAAAACCTTAGCGCTACGAACCGCTTGGCTTTCCCTTTCCTCAAAATGGAATGGCCCTTTTTTATTAAGAGCATCAAGCTGGTCCAGGACCACATTCCATCACCCCCCGCCCCCGCCCAGTGCTGGCAATTCGCGCGACTGCGGCACGTGGTATTCCAGTGCGGAGATTCAACCATCCGTCGCCTGGCTGTTTCAGATGATGGTGACGCAGCTGCTGTTGACGCTGCTGCTGGCGGCTCTGGCGGCGGCCGCAGCGGTGTCGGTTCCCGGCCCGCCGCCCAGCCCGTGCGACTTCAACGTCATGTGCCTGTGCACGCGGTCGGCGGTCACGCTGGCCGTGCGGGATGTCCGTTGCGTCGGCGTGCCGTTCGGGATGATGCCAGGTCAGTCTCCGTGGAGACCCCCCTGAGCAGCGGCCGCACCGGCTCTGTGGAATTCTCAGGAAGGGAGAGGTCAGGAAACAAGTGCTCGTGCCGGCCAGATCCACGGAACAGATTGATGCCAGCTGTGCATTGGTAACGTTGAGGGCCGACTGGATGGTTTCTGGGATCCGGGAAGCACTTGAACGAAGAGGTCTCTAGGAGATTTATCAGTCTTTCTGGAGGGGAGGGTCTGAGAATAGGGCGCTTGTGCCGGCCCGGCTCAGAGAGTATTCTTCAAGACCAGCTGTGAATTGGTAATCTTGAGTGCCGGCTGGATGGTTCCTAGCATCCGCGTAGTACCTGAAAGAAGGCCTTTTTAGGATGAATATGCAGCTGGTGGTTGATGTTTATTGGTATATACTGATACCTTTATAAATGCTTCTCCCGACCCGGTTGAAAAGGGGATCGCGTAAGGCGTACATTGTGTACATTGTGTACAAATGCGTACATTGAACCAACAGTATGGTGTTTTACTGACACCTTCTCTTACACTTTTTTCCGTCAAAATCTCTAACGTCGATCTTCACAGCTTCCACCAATCAAACAAATGTTCCAATGAATCGCAAAAACGGTATGTTCTCCGTTTTTTTTATATGGCTGCCGTTGGACTAAATTCTGGTTAAAGAGGTTTATAACAGGTAAAACTGTAAACATTTCACCCTGCCGAGGACATAAGAGAGTTGACATGAATCGCCCCTTTCCAGTACGACTGCAGACTACTGTCGAGAATTGCAACACGTACACGTATGGGCGTGCATTCGTGTTCCAAAATGGGATAACTGGTATTTTGCTTATTGCATTCCACACAAGAGAACCCAAATAGAGGCCTCAGAATGTAGAGATAGCCATATCACGACACGCAAGCACGGAGGACTGAAAGTCACTCTCCTTTCTGAATTTTTGATAGAAAGTGTTTCGCAGGACTGTCTTTTGATAAAAATCTTTCGGCACAACAATACCTTGCCACTAAATCTTCTAAACTCAAATGTTCCATATTTTCATCTTTGTTTTTTTAACTGATAGAGGAGCTAGTTATCTCTCACAATGAAACAAAATGTTATATCCTCTGTAGTATTTAACGAAAATTATACCTTAATAGCACTAAATGGCCACAGAAATAATTTCGTTTGATAGAACTTCAACGACTTTAGCCCTGATTTTGATCTATTGTTCTTCTTTCGAGACTCGACAAAATCAATGCATGCCCTCTAGAAATTAATTAGACTTAATTTATTCGGCCCCAAGGCCAGCCGCCAAACTTTCGGCTCTTTGTAACTGATTATCAGGCGACTGCACTGCTCTAATGATCTCTTCAGGGCCATGGCAATCGTTGGCGATCATATTTATGATGCAGCATACTTCACCCGACGGCAATAAGTGCTTTCTTAAAATTATGCCACGCCAAAGGGCTGGACTAATTTTTAACCGCAGATGGTACGTTTTAACCCGTGGAAACTTTGCCATGATTCGTCAGCAATGAAAGCCATGCTCAAGAACAATGGAGATAAAGATCGACCATCAACTTTTCGGTTGTCAGCGAAATTCCTCGTAAAAAACATTACCTTTAAAAGAGCTTATCAACGAAAAGTTCTTCGTACTTCTCTGCGTTGATAGGACCATTTCATGGTGTTCTTTTTAATGCTCCCGCCGCCAATGCCATCGTGGTTATTCGAAACGAAATGTGAACTTTTTAGCCACGCCATACTCATTTTCCATTGAAGAGCACATGGCCAAGTCGCACGGATATGGCACATCATGAGGCAGGTAGGGCAGAAGTTTTGCCAACTTGAGAAAATCATGACATGGGCCACATGATGGTGCATGAAATGGAATTACCTTAAAATCGTTTTTGTTTTACTAACTTTAGAATTTGTTTCCATGCAGATCTACGTAAAAATGACAAGCCAATGCTCAAGCACTCATAGTTTTCTACAGTCATCATAGGATATATCCAGAAAATATCAACGTTGATTGTTGGTTAAAGAAAACTGAAAGAATCGCTTGTTCTTAGAGCCGTCGATTTCTCCCACCCAATACATTTCGAGCCAATACATTTCCAGAAGCCTGAAAATACTATTTTATATTAACCAGCCAAACAAGCGAGGCCACCGTGGACGTCCCAGCCGCGCGATGCCAGACTGACGGCCATCGCCTTTGCCGTCGTCGTCGTCGTCGTCGTTCGCGGCGGCGGCCCGCACGAGCGCCGCTCTCCCCGCGGACCGGCGCCCGCCGCTGAGCAAATCGGCCGGGACCAATTATCGGCCGGCGCGGATAATCTCCGTCTGCGCCGTCTGCCGCGCCGTCTCGCCGACGCCGGCGGCGGGTGACAATATCCGCGAGCGGAGTGGAGACAGGCGGGAGCCTCGCCTGTGCCCACAGCCGGCGGCCGCCGCCGGCCGGGGCGCGTCTGGCCGGCGGCGGGGTGCCCGCCGCCGGCCGCCGGCGCCGCTGATGGGCGCCCGGTCCATTACTGCCGGCCATCAGCAGAGGCTGAGGTGCCGACAAACGTAATGAACAAACCCATCAAACGACCCGTCCTTCCTGCTGTCCTTGCTACCCACGACAGTCCATCTCTCTCCCTCTATCTCTCCCTTTCTACCTCTCCATCTTTCTCTCCCCCTCTTCATCTCTCTCCATCCCTCTATCATCCCTCCCTCTCTCTCTCTCTCTCTCTCTCTCTCTCTCTCTCTCTCTCTCTCTCTCTCTCGCTCTCTCTCTCTCTCCCGTTTGATGGGCGCATGTATAGTTTGGAATGATGTTGGTAATATTTAATCCCGAGCGACCTTAACATCACTTCCCTCTTCTAATGGTTTGTTTTGCTCTGGCTCAATCTCTATCTCATTTTTGGAGTTTTGCCGAGACAAAAATTGTCCGGTTGTCAAGGAGTGCCCTTCCCTGACGTCACACCCTTTTATTACGTAGTTGGTCTGTCATGGACGAAGATTGAACGTTTCTCAACGGCCAACGACGACATAAGACAGGCTAAATCCAGTCACATCTCTCACAAAAAGTGGCTGAATGAAAGGATGTCACTGCGTTGCATTCGAGCTGCTAATGCCGCTTGTTTTTCTTAGCGCCTCGATGGATTAAGAGCGCGCAGTTGCCCAACGAAATACGCACGAAAAAGGGTGAAGAGCTAGGCATCAGTCAAACCGATCTACGGCTGTGACCAAGTTATCAAGGAGCTTACGTCCCATATAAGGCGTCCGTCATGAACTACAACATTGGATAAGCGGAGAAAAAGTTCAGTGTTCTGGTCAAATCATTTCGATAAATTTCCGTTCTAGCCCCCCCCCCCCCCACATGCTTTCTCCCACTCTCCAAAGAGTTATGCATCGCTTTTTGTCTTATAAAAATCAAATCGGTCATTCTAGAGTCAGGAAAATAAGGGCAACGTTAATGTTCATTATCGCATCGAATCAAATAAAACCATGTCTATTGCAATTAAAAGTAGGGTGATGCCCAACATATATATATATATATATATATATATATATATATATATATATATATATATATAGATGCACATATTGTTAAACACAACAGCGTTTTCGGATCGCATCCTTTATAAACATTTTCAAGTTTTCTTACGACTTTTCGCTGTTCAACCAAAACATTATAAAGCAACTTGCCGAAAGAATTAACCACGAAGACAAGTGTGACAAAATGTTACCAAGTTATCCAGGCTATCAGTTAACCAATAACTTTGAGGAAGATGCATCTCTGCTGCCCTAAACGACCCTATGTGGTCTGTTTATGATGGTTTCAGTACAAAAGGATCTCAGCACAGACTCAGATTACGGGCCTGCATCAGCCAAGGTAGCGCACATCACGGAGTACAGGTCTTTTTCCGATCTTTGCGTCAAAAAGGCAGCTGGCTGAGGTACACCGATGTGGTCACGGACTACGGGAAATGCACGGAGGCGTGTTATGGGGAGTGCAATGTTTCTGGAAGACAGCATTTTGCTGCTTTTTTTTCTTATCGGAACTGACCACGTTCTGACACCACTGACCGGCGCAGTTCCAGTATCCCGCCAAGCTCAGCGGTCATCAACACTGCGCTGAGCCCGACGATATATTGCAAGACATTTCTCATTGTTCCCGACCCTGAGCCGAGACGGCGGGAACTCCGTGTTTTACCTGACTGCGGAAAGGGCTATTTCGGCGCGTCTTCTCTGCGCCGTTTCGCCGAGGGCAACAACGGGTCCGGGCGGCTGCAGCCGGCGCCTTTGGCGACGAATCGTTTCGTGCATCACAGCAGATCTGGCCCGGCCAGGGCCGTCACGGCACGCCGTGGCGACGTACGGAGATTAACGTCAATTACCGCCCGGATAAACGTCACGGGCCGACACGACGGTCTAATTACCGGGCCTTTCGGCGTTTATGACTGATGGCAGCGTGTCAGGGCCGAGGAAGGAGTGGGAGCGGCGCCGTCTGTACAAACTCGACGAAAACGAACAATCGCGGCCGCTGACGGAGCCACGGGCGTCGCCAAACGGGGAGGGGAGGGGTGCGTGTCCCCCAGCTCTGAAACAGGAGGGATGATCCCTTATCAGGAACCAAAACCTCAGAAAAAATCAGTAACCAACATGTAGGACTAAGCTTTAATGAAATCGCTGATCGTCATCATTCACAACGACAGAATACTCATATCTGACTGAAATCACCATTTTTCACAATATCATAAATCTATAAATCATCGTCACTGTAAATCGCTCATACACACCCATACACATGACATAAATCACACATACTTATTTTAGGCATTTTTGCCTTCTTTTTTTAGTTTTTACGACAGTACGGAACGAAATGGAAGGCATCTGGTTGCACACGATTCAGTGCGAAAGTTTTAAATTGTGCTAACGATCAATACACAAACGACATTTCCTTACGTTCAGGAGGCGCAATTGGACCCACACGGGAGACGGACCCAAACGCCGCTCCGACTGACTGACGTATGACGAGACTCACGTCACAAGACTTTTGACATTGACAGTGCTGTCTGACTGATGCGTCGAAAAAGAGCCCAGGACACCAGAAAACCAGTTCATTGCCGGCATTGCCCACACGCGCAGACTTAGCAGTGATGACCATTTATCATTCTGCTGGTGGCATCGGGACTATGGACACTTAGTCGATGGTTGATTTGATACCAAGACTGTAAAAGTGCCTGGATGATGTAGCTAGTTGATACAAAACGCACAACAAGCACTGCTTAGCGCAGACTCTGATCCCAGAGTACCCTGGTAAACCATTCGGATCAAATTCATAACAAACAAGGCTATGCACGAACTGGAGCCGTGGAAAAGGAAGGGTGGTTGATATGTATTGATATACGTGTGGCAGATTATTTCCTGTCTGAATACATTTGCAGCAGGGCCTCTCTTAACCGGAGGAGAGTTTGGGGGAGAGGGACAAGCTCCAAGACATGACTGAGGCCCCTCCCCACTCATGTTGGCCTTTTTTGGGGGGTTGCACCTGCGCAACTATAGGTTCTCTATCGTGAAAAGTGTGCAGTCTTTAACCAGAGTTCGTCGATACTGGTCGGGTAGGTAACCGCGTACCCTAATCGCCCCTCAGCGACAGTCGGAGACGCTAATTACGAATCCGGACTTTTTTTTTACCGTCAGTTAAAATTTTTAGAGGCAAATTCAAGCCCGGACGACAAGGGAGCTTTCAACTCAAAAAGCTACCGAAGGACACGTTTAAAAATGATGCCAAATGAGATGGCGCGTTCATGTCCGGATAATATTCTCATTCTGTACTTGTGATACTCGACCGTAAGGCTCAAAGTCGAGATCAAACGACGGAGAACCTCGTAACTAATAAACTTACAACAGAGCACATTTGGAACGACCACTAGCGCGCGCAGGGGGTCAAAGGGCTCAGCCGACCCCCTCTTCCCCCGAAATTCTGTAAGGGCTTTCAGGTAAATGGAACCAGTAGTTAGGGAAGACAAGAAATCCAAGTGTCCCGTAAGCCAAAGACCTGAAGCCATGGGCCCGCACGAGTGAGATCCGCAGGCCAGTGACCTCTTTGGTTACGGGCCTGTATCCCAAGGGGCCTGCATGCCAGAGGGGCCCTGGGGCCAGGGGCCCATAGGCCAGTGGACCGTCGATGAAGTCCTTACTTATGAGTTTATAATGAGCCCGTATGCCAGGTCCAGAACTCTAGAAACAAGGGGGTTCGCTGGCCAGGGGCCTGTTGTCCAGGGTTTAGGGCCCATGCCCAGAGGAGTCAGAGGCCCACAAGACAAGCATGAAGTAGTGGTGCAGAGTCCAGGAGCTCCTAAGTCAAGGGACCAGCTGGCCAGGGACCCCAACCAAGGGGTCCCTATGGACATGTTTATAATATATCCTACATGCATGCGGGCCCAATGCTCACATGAAATATTTTGTTACAGTCCCAGTCCCTCTAGCATATGTAAGCAGACGAAGTGTTGGCGCAATGGTAAGAGTTTGGTTTAAAAAACTCAGTTAACATTATCGTTTGGATGGTACGTCCCCCTCGGCGCTCTAGACCAGACCACCTCTATCAAATGAAGCACGACATGTTTTCGCACATCTGGGTTTTGTGTAAAAGCATGCGGTAAATTAATAAAATCTCATTACAAACTAAAAATACTGTACCGGATGACAGTGGGGAATCCAGTGGTTCGTTCATCATCATCAACGTCAATGTCTGATTTGAACCCAGAACGAAATGTATGTCGTGAACCCAAAACGAAGTGACCCAAAACCGGGAAGAAGCCAGAATTTAGGGATTGTTTAAGTTTTGCTGAATGGAATGGCTGGACCCACGAAAGGTTTGCCCTCGGTCTCCATCTCGAAACAGCTTCTGCCGCCCATGGGCAAAGGTCCGTAAGCGAGGGGCTCAGGGTAGAAGTATGGCTGAAAAATGGAACATGGGTAGAGTAATACCCATGTGAAGTGCAAGTCCAACGTGACTTCGCAGAGCGATTTTATGGAGTCTACAATGCCTATAGCTTCACGGCCGCCGTCCATGGAAACAGCCCTCGCAGGTGACGGGCAATTAGGGTGAGTTGACGCCTGCTCGACCGATACCGAGTTCGTCCCCCATCGAAAATCCGTGGCGACGCCCCTACTCGGAGGCCTGGTTTGGCAGAGCGGCAATGTAGCGAGATTACCTGTTACGGACCAGGTTACGTGCATTCAAAATGAACTGGCCAAGGACGCAAACTGAGGTTCTTCGTGAGTTACGGTTTGCATTCCGAGCAGTGGACATAATTGTGCCTAATTATGAGCAATGATGCAATTAGGAGCACGGTGCCGCACATAAATTTT
This sequence comes from Capitulum mitella, assembly GCA_030062745.1. Taxonomy (NCBI): domain Eukaryota; kingdom Metazoa; phylum Arthropoda; class Thecostraca; order Pollicipedomorpha; family Pollicipedidae; genus Capitulum; species Capitulum mitella. The sequence goes on from CP099841.1 coordinate 35,411,455, forward strand.
GTTTATACACACGAACATGCACTGGCATTGTAGTGAATCCCTAAAACGCAAAAAGTGAGGAACTCCATAGGGAATGGAAGGAACATTACTTAGATGCAGAAATGACCCATTACTCAACATGCGTATAACAGACACCAGTTGAATAAAACAAAATCTGGTCAGTAACAGGGTCACTATAACTTATAAAGACCCACGTCACGATCGTCACATCAAGTCTACTGTGTCATGTGGTTTGTACCCCAGTCCAATGCATGACCGTTGTTTGGAGGAAAAGCCAGCAGCTCAGCAGTTCGCTGTAAAGACGAACGGTAATTGCAGAGTCTGAACAAGAAAAACCACTTTCCCTGCTTTCCCTCGACGCTCAACACTACCTCTGTTTCCGGCCCACTCGAGTGTTCGCCTGCCGTCAGCCCCAGACTCCTTCCTCCCCGCCAACCCCCACACACAAACAGCTGACGACAACGGAAGTGGCGCTGGCGCCCGTCACTTTCCGTGACGAGTCAGCAGCGCGCGCTAACGGCCGCCGGTCGGCGCCGTCCCGCGCGGCGCGCAGTCCGTCGTCGGTCTTGCGCACGGTCCGGGCGGAGCCGGTGTTGGCATTCCCAGCGCGCGCGGCCGCGACCGGCTCGTGCGCCGTCGCCGAAATCAAGGCTGCCGGCTAATGCAATAAGGAGGCGGGCCCATTCTGGCTGATTGCCTGGCGGTCGAGCGCGGCCGGCGCCGCCCGCCGCCGCGGCCGCCGCGGCCGGCCCCGTTTCTACCCGCGGGACGTCCCGGGAACGACCCGGAGGTCCCGCCCGGCCCAGCCGGCCCGGACGGCCGGACGGGCGGGCGCCGGCCGCCCGCCGCAGCCGGCGGCGCCTGGCAACAGCTGGCCAAGCTCCTGCTCGGCGGCGCCTGGCAACAGCTGGCCAAGCTCCTGCTCGGCGGCGCGCCGGCGAGCTCTGCCGCAGCCGGCGGCGCCTGGCAACAGCTGGCCAAGCTCCTGCTCGGCGGCGCCTGGCAACAGCTGGCCAAGCTCCTGCTCGGCGGCGCGCCGGCGAGCTCTGCCGCCGCCCGTTTCGCGGCCTCGGCAGAAATTGCCGGCGCGTTTCGCCGCCGTTTGAAGTCGGGGAGCGCCGCACCGCTTTGCCCGGGTCTCTGTTTTTGTGCCGCCAGCGGCGCGCGCCGCTGCCGCCTCCCGCCGTCCGCCGCAGCTCACGCAGGCTCGTCTCGTGCGGGGCCCGGGCCTTCGCCGACGGCGGCGCGCTAATTGCGTTGTTGTTGCGCCCGGGGCGCGCCAGGACGGCCGGCACGACCCCGTCCCGGCGCCAATGACTGGCTTCCTCGGCTCCGGACGAGCGGCCGCCTCGCCGGGCCGGCCGTCGTCTGAGGAGAGTCGGACTCGACGCCGCCGACAGGCGAGCGCCGTCTGGCCTCTGTCCGCCGGTCGGACGGGGCGGAGCGCCGTCCAGATCCGGGAGCCGGCTCGCCGCGGCGCGCCAGGATCGCCCCAGCGCGCCGGGATCATACCTGGAATGGACGTCGACTGGCCCGGGAACACAGCTCGCCAAATGGCCGAGGCAGCAAAACGGTCTGAAAGCGCTGTGAGGAGCCATTAGCTTCGGGTTATGGCCACATTAGTCTCCGGGCCAGGTGTTTTCTCTCGGTCGGCGAGAAAAGCAAACACAGCGGGCTTTTATTTTTGCAGGTGAATTTCAGTGAAATGGTATATCGAGCCTTGGTCTGAAGCTGTGTTTAGACATAACATTATTTTACAGACTTCGGGACCTCAAATAAAAAACTCAAAAAAGTAAAAATAAACAAAAACAAAAAAAAAACTGTGGCACGTGTTACGTATTCTAAGACACCAGTGAACCAAAACGATGCTTTAACAGACGACATGTATCGAGGAAGCACTTGCAGGGGCCTTAATAACAAGAACATGACGCGAAGGAACGAGCAAAAGATGACATGGATCTTCGCTTTGCGTCTTTTTATATCAATGTCAATAAACGGCGCAACTTGATGCCAAGCATTTTCGAAAACGACTTCCACAGAACTCGTGTCAGGATCTTTCACCTCATCCATTCTGCGTGGCAGGATTTGAACTTTGCCGTCGCTGGTTCGGCGGTGTGTCGGGCGGCTCTAATTCCGTCCGCTGCATCCACGTCTGTCTCCGCTGCAGCCCTCCCGCCCGGGCCGCTGGGCTTCGTCGAGCTGGTCAACTCTGGACTGGAGCGGATTGACGAGGACAGCTTTGAGGGCACCCGCGTAGAGACGCTGCGTCTCATGAGAAACCGCATCACGTGGATCGACCCGGGCGCCTTCAGGTGAGTCGGGCCCGGGCATGTGCTACCAGAGCCTGGCCGGCTGGAGACAGGGAACTGGAGCGCCGGAGACAGGGGATAGGAGGACCGGAGACAGGGAACTGGCCGACTGGAGGCAGGGGACAGGAAGATCGGAGACGGGGAACTGGGGGACCAGACACAAGGGACTGGGGGACCAGAGGCTGCGAAGTGGAGGACCGGAGGCAGGGGACGGGAAGATCGAAGACGAGGGACTGGGGGACCAGACACAGGGAACTGGGGGACCAGAGGCTGCGAAGTGGATGACCGGAGGCAGCAATGTGGAGAACCAAGGACTATGATACTCGAAGAAACACTGTGGTTTTTGGGGCTTAGGGGTGCAACGACTACAAAGTCATTCGGCACCCAAGAAGAAGCACTGTCATAGCACGCACGACCAAAGGTACCGAGATGGGGTAACAGGTTCTGCGACTCTGGAGCAAGAACAGCATGCCCTGCTGGTTTCAGTCACTACCTTTCTCATAGCGAGAGAATCAATTTAACCGTTCAAGCGATGAGCGGCTCGTCGCACGATGGCCCTAAAAATGGCCACCCGGTCTGTGGATGTGACACTGTCTGCGGTGACTGCTTCTGATACCAGTCCGTCTGCGGTGATTCCTCGCTCCCGCCGTGACTGTGTCTGTGACCTTGGCACTGTCTGCCGTGACTCCATCTGCGGGACTCCGTCTGCGGTAACCTCCGGCCGTGACTCGGTCCTCGGTTACTCAGTCCGTGGCGATTCTGTCCACGGTGACTCCGTCTGCTGCCGTGACTCTGCCTGCGGCGCCTCCGTCTGCGGCGGCTCTGCCCGCGGCGACTCAGCGGCGGCGAGTCGCCTCGCTGAGACTCCGTCGGCGGTGACTGTCGGCGGCCGGCCGGCCGGGCCACAGCTGCGCCGGCCATCCGGCGGCGGCGGCGCGTCATCTGGGCCGCCGCTCCCCGGAGGGCCGTAAACCAGGCGGGGCCGCGGCTGAAATCAATGCGCGCACCTCAGCGCGCCGCGGTGACACCGCACAGGTGGCGGCCGGCCGGGCCCGGGCAGCGCCGACCTTGGCGGCGGCGGGCGGACGGGCAGAGCGGGCCGCGGCCGGGAGGAGAGAGGGATGGGCAGCAGGTGGGGAGGATCGTTAGCTGGGATGGGGAACAACAGGCTCCGATGGGTAACAACGGCAAGCCTCAGAAGACGAGCGCGTTCAGCCGTTCCCCAAGTGTGGCAAAACAGATTACACAAGTACGTATACCTGCTCACTAAAAAGTGATTGTAAAAGTGCATCTCACTACTGCAGAAAAAACTTCAGATGCAGTGCAACGGCAGTACGTCCTCACACCACAAGCCGTCGAGCTGCGTGGTGCCGCACGCCGGCGCTGCCCAGTCTCGGCCTGCGTTGCCTCGGCCGGACTCGGTCGCCGGTCCGCTCGTTCACCGCCTCGTGCAGGCCGGGGTCGGCGCCCGGGCCTGCTGGATACTGCCCCGTGACACGCAGCCCGCCGCGCTGGTGACCCGCCGTCGGCTGCGACGGCCGACGGACCACCCGGGCGGCCGGGACGACGACGACGGGTCTCCGACGGGATGGCGGCGTCTGCCGCCGGCCGCCTCTGGCCGTGTCCTGTCCTGTCCTGTCCTGTCGTGGCCGTGTGATTGTCCTGAATCGACCGGCGCATTTCTGTTGGACGAACGTTTGCAATTTTTTTCTGTGCGTGGTGGTATGCACGCAAGGAAATCGTAGTTCGCTTGCAGATGCACTCGCAGAAAGTAGTATTTTTCCTCTCCACGTGCGTTTAAACCAAGGGATATCTGGTTCAACGCAGCACTCGATGACGTTCAAAGCAACGTGTGCTTCAGCACGCGTCAGTTAAAACGAGTCATTTTCTCCCAATATTTTCTGATCACATTGTTACCGGAATATGTGAAAGCTGCTAAGTCCATTATTCACACCGTCCGTGTGAATTTGCTTTTTTCCCTGTGTCCGCTGTTTTTCAAGATGTTCCTTTTTCTAGACATTTTGTGCGATTATTAGACTGCGTTCCGCCAGTAATACCAGTATATGATATTCATATATAATGAACTTGTGCTATAAACAGATAAACCAGCATTCATTTGGTTTGACGAATTAAAGGGCTTCCTGCGTTGACGATTGAAAGAGATAATGTAAAGAAATGAGCGGAAGTTTTGAGGCAAAATCAGCAGCTCATTCACCAACCACTCTTTAGGGAGGAATTGTGTAGTTGGTCGATCTTTTCCTGAATCGCTCAGTTCATTCAGTGCCAAAGTTTTCCGCGGTGGCAATTTCCCGGTTGAATGTTTTGCTATCGAATTTGGTCTGCTGCTGCAGATCAGAACCCGACAACGTGAGTTTTCTTCACTTTTCATCCCAGCTCCGTTGATTAAATAAATTGCCGGAAATTTCATCTTTCTTTGTGCGGGTTTCCGCCTGAGCCAGGCAAGTTTGTCCGTTCGCCATCGGAGCGTGGAACGCTCAGAGTTTTCAAACAGGCCAGCAGCAGTACCGGGCTAGTTATGTCAAGTTTGGTCCAGATTCTGACAGACCTAGCGAATGACTCGTCGGCGCTGATGCAGCTGAAAGGGGAATTGAACACGGAACACACTTTGTCAGCCACCCATGTTTGTTTGTTTGTTTGTTTGTTACATGTCAAGGACATTCCGTGTCTGTGTGATGAAAACTGAAATACTTGCGTCTTCTTTGTGCTCCTCAATCAGCATAGCCTCCTAGTTATTTCAAAACGGCGTCAGGTGTCTGGCCACAACTCCATTGCTCCGCGCAGTTCTGCCTTCTTTCCCGCAGACTTAATCTTTAGGAAAGGTCAAACGCTTCCTTTCCGGCTGGCCTTTTAGATTTACACCAGACGTGGCTCATATTTCAACGCGTCGGACCCACGTGAGTTAAACCTTATGATGTTTGGTCTGGTAATGGATTAATCTCTTAGCAGCGAGAGATTGGCGGTTTCCGCTATCAAATAGATTGGTTTGGCTGATCAATTAGACCGTGAGCCTTTGGGTTCCGAGACGGCTTGCGTTTCAATCACGGCAAGGCCAGGGCCATGCACCCCTCTACGGCACGCAACAGAGCCATCACGCTGCTTGACTGATTGTGTAGTAGCTAGAAAGGGTCTGTGATGTCACGTCCATTTTCCGATGACGTTTGTTGTTCTGGAGTAGGATCTCTGTCAAGCTCTTCGTCTTGTCAGAGTGTTGTGAACTGTTTTCCATCCTGATGATCTCTGCAGTTATCAAAAGCGGTCCTAGAATGCGTCAGTTTATTTTTAAAAAAACTATCATATACAGAAGCAAGGGCGCCGAACACCGTTAAGGCAGCGGTCCAGGTCAGGTCAAGGTCAAGTTCAAGTAAAAGGTCAAGGCCCAGGCCAAGGCCAACCTGACCTCATGCTCCAGGTCAAAATGCCATCGTTTTGTTTTCACTCTGTTTTTTTACAATGCTATACTGTGTGATTAGAGTAACCCATTGTTTTTATCCAGGAACAATATTTGTTGAAAATCTCGCCAGGCATCGATCTTTCAAAATGTTGAAGATCAGATTCCTGAGGGGACTAACATGAGCAGCTCTCAAGCATGTCCTTTGTTCCGCAATCTTCCGGTGGGGGAGGCAGAAGAGCTCACAATTACGCTGTGTTTGGAGGATGGTCGCAAGAAAATGTTTTCTGTGTTCGTGAAGGGTGTGATATTCTTCGTTGACAATTTTGAAAGACGCAAAAAAGCAGATTGATGATTAAAACACGAAAAATCGCCTGACTTAAACAACATGTTCGCAGCGTCACTACCATGGCCGTATGGACTTCGGAAAGTGCGTGTGCATGTGTATATATTTTTTCGCAGTCCCCACGCCTATGATCGCTGTCGTACACACTGCAGATCGTAACAGCAACACGTGAACTTGGCTTCACGGGAAATGAAGGCAGGGGGTTCCTTTGCAGCTTAAATGAGGCTCTGAATGATTCAGCGTTCTGTTATATCTGCCATGTCATGCACTATAAACACCCTTCAGCGTTTCATAGTCGGTAACGTAGTATGACGTGAAAATCTTTTCATTCTGGTCGCCTCGCTATTACAGGTATGCTAACAAATCAAAACGTTTCGTTCGTTGCTCGATACGCTTTGAATGCCCCGGCCACCGGTTTACTTTTGTTACATTTGACTCCTCGTTACCACAGGCCTTTGGCTGAGACTCTGACTTCTGTGGACATCCAATTCAACCGGCTCAACTCCTTGCCAGCAGAACTCTTTCGCTCCATGGCGAACGTGACAATGATCGATCTGCACGGGTGCGTACCCTCCTCAAGTGTCTCTGAGCCGCCATCTTAATCATGTCCTGGAGCTGGACGGAGTCCATTGGGAACGAAACATTGGTGTATAAGAAGTAGACAAAGCAGTGTTGGGTCCGTCGTTTTCGATGCTATGATCGAAGACATAAATTTAATATCCACGAAACACAGCAAAGCTGCATTTTTTATCCCCAGGCCGTGGCACAGGCTATTGCGCTCGTCTCTCCTGTAGCGCCGTTCCGGGTTTGCGCTGCGGTGTACGGCCCTGGGAGGCAGACAGACGGTATCGCGGGGCGTTATATATCGCTCTCATTACGAGCCCGGCGTGCTACCCCTGCTGGCCGGCGCGACGGACCGCCTGACCCGGCCCGGCCTCGCCCCAGGAACTTCCTGCACGAGCTGCGGCCGGCCGACTGGCGCTGGCTGCGCCGCTCGCTGGGCCAGGTGTTCCTGGGCGACAACGACCTGTGCCGGCTGGAGCCGGGCACGTTCGCCGCCTTCGGCCGGCTGGTGTCGCTCGACCTGAACGACAACCTGCTGACCGAGCTGCCGGCCGCGGCGCTGCCCGACGACCTGCAGATGCTCACCGTCAACAACAACCTCCTGCAGGAGCTGCCAATGCCGGCACTGCGCAAGCTGCAGAGGCTCAACTGGCTCCACTTTAGCGGTGAGGCTGTGAGGTGCACTGGGGTGGCGGGGAATACCTGCTTTCATGGCTTCAAGGTTTCGCCCACGAATAGGGGCATTCAGCCATTCCTAGTCGTTCATTCGATCATTAATTCACTCGTCGTTAGGCATCCACATCTTTCAGTCCAAGTCATTCCTGGTACCAGGAATGATACGCACAGAAAGTTGAACTGGGTAACAGCGTTGGCGGACTGCCGCTGCTCGTCTGCCGCAGTTCTGCTTCCCTGCCGTCCGCCGCACCCCCCGCCGGCCGCCGACGACGCTCGACCCTCGCCCGCAGGCAACTACATCACCAAGCTGCCGTCGGAGTCGCTGGGGCCGTCGCGGCGGATGGTCGAGCTCCACCTCTCGCACAACCTGCTCCAGGAGCTGCCCGGCCGGCTCTTCAACGGCTCGGTTCGCCTGCACGACCTGCACCTGCAGTACAACGGGCTGACGAGCCTGCGGCTCGCTGCCTTCGCCGGCCTGCACCTGGCGCGGCTCTTCCTGGCGCACAACCGGATCAGCTGGGTCGACCCGGACGCCTTCCACGGGGTGGGTGCCGCCCTCACCTGCCGCCGAGGCGACGCGGGGGCGAGGCGGTCGGGCAGTTTGTGGGTTCCGCCGTCACGCGTCATGGCTCAGCCGGACGTCGTTCGAGAGAGCGATGGAACGCTGCGACGTCGGAGATGGGGACAGGTGTGGCGCGGCTCTCTTTGGTGAACAGTCTGCAACTCCGGCCGTATTTTTTCTTGAGGTGGGAAGCGTATCGTATAGCTTTGAAACACTATCCCCAAATAACCTTCGCCGAGCCGGGAGGGTTCATGAAAACCCCCTCCGGTTTTCTGAGGTTAGCCTCCTCCAAGGAAACAACGAAACAGCGCAGAGTTACAAAACCTGGGGCGCCATTTTACACACCATTTTCACACCTTGTCTTAATTTTTATTGTTCGCCTGAAATTATTGACGTTGGAGACGTGAGGCAAAACCATGTTCCCAAAAAAACTGGCACAATATTTCGTGAAAGTATCGATTGGACTTAAACTTCGTATATTGATAGAACATGGCAAATGGAACAGTTACGCCATCTCGGGGTTTTTGGAAGCTTCCAGGTCACTGACCTTAGGTCAGCTAAAGTTTCGACATTTTTACGGTTGCTGTTGAGATTGTGGTACTGGTCCGGCGGCTTAAATACTGTAATATACACCCTGGTGCTTTTCACGACATTTGCAAATGAAACTGCGCCCCTTAGCCCATGACCTGGAGTCAGGTCACATTTCATACCAAATTTTAAGACCCGCAACCGAGTACTATTCTTTGATTTACAGTTTTGAAATGCTTACTGGTAGTCTTATGCCCTTCGGAAGCACTAATATATGATTAAAAACTCATCTGGCAGGAATGTCCTAATCCCGTTTGACCCAGGCTGATCTGATTTGGACGTTTGAAGTGTTGTGTTTGTTTTCATTGCGAACACACTTTGTACGGCCACAAATGATGAGAACTATACCCGTGTCTTCCCTTGACGTTGCGAAGGCAATTTCTCGCCAAATGTTAGGCTTTTGCACTGCGGCCGTGGCCACCGCCCGGTATCTGAGTGACTTATGTAAAAAATAATGTTTTGGGGCACGGATTTTATGACGTAGAAGAGATATACATCATCCGATGTTATAAAAGTGAATGCTGTACCGTGCCTGATCATTAATAATCTGACAGATGATACGAAAACCCCCAGAAATGCCCGACAGATAGGCGTCAATACCTTGACCTACGTTGACCTTGTTTAACTTTAATATGGTAGTTTTATACTGACCTCATGTGCCAGCTAGACACATTTCAGGCACATTCCAGCCAATGCATGTACTTAAACATTCACAAAAAGGAGCAATCCTCCTTCAAAAAGACGATTTTTCGTCTTCATTTTCCGCTTTCTTTGAAATGGTCAAAATTTCCCTCAAATGCCTTTTTCTCCACCCCACAGAGGTGAATCAGGCCTTGTTCTTACTGTTAAGCCCTTTTTGAGTCACGTAGAAGCCTTGGTTATCAAAGTTCTCTGCCAAAAATTTGAACAGGATAATTTGATCTAAGATGACTTCTGGTGACCTTAATATTGACCCTGTTTGGGTTAATTTCTGGGTGCATTCTTCTAGTTTCGCCAGGGACTTTCGAACGGTGTTTTTCTTTTTTGTGGAGCTTCACTTCCCGAGATCCAGGCGGCGGGGGTTCTCATGACCTCCCCGGACCCGGCGAAGGTGGATCCGGAGGCCGGCAAGACGACTGCTTCGTCAAATACTTTGCGCATCTTTTGTATTACACCACCCGTCTCGGTGATGGACCGATTAACGTGTGGGATAATTTATCGTGGAAAATTTTCCTTAAAATGATAGCTTTCGAATTAGTGGAGTCAAGCTCAGGGTAGCTGCACATTCAGATAAGTTACTCTGTTTTCGAACGTTTTCTGCTTTTTCTAATCACAAGAGGTCCGTCTGTGCCGCAGATTGCACACAGCCTGATCACACTCGATCTGGAGGGCAACCAGCTGCTGGAAGTGCCGACCGCGCTGCGCGTGCTCAAAGAGCTGCGCTTCCTCGCGCTGTCGCACAACGCCATCACGGAGGTGCCCGCCGGCGCCCTGCAGGAGTTCCAGGCCGCGCTGGAGCTGCTCAGCCTGGCCGGGAACATGCTGGAGGCGGTGCCTGCGGCGGCGCTGCGCGGCTGCTCCCAGCTGATGATTCTCAACCTTGTCAACAACCGCATCCAGAACATCAGCGACCAAGACTTCGTGGGGTGGGGCGGCCGGCTGGAGCGCTTGCTGCTGAGCAACAACCTGCTGACGAAGCTGCCGGACCGGCTGTTCCACGCGGCGCCGTCGCTGCACGAGCTGAGCCTCTCCTTCAACCAGCTCTGGCAGTTCTCGGCAGAGTCGCTGGCCGACCTGGCCGACTCGCTGATGAGCCTGGAGGTGAGCTTCGCCCTGCGCGCGCCCGAGTTCCCGCGCGAGCTGGTCAAGCCGCTGAAGGCGCTCCGCTCGCTGGTCATGGACAACAACCAGTTCGTCGGCATCGCCGACACGGCGCTCTACGGACTCGGCGAGCTCGAGTACGTGAACCTGGAGTCGAACCGGCTGCGGCGTCTGCCGCCGACGCTGTTCCATCGGAGCGTGCACAAGCAGCTGCGAGAGGTGCGCCTCTGCTACAACCGGCTGGAGAGGCTCGAGCGGCACACTTTCAGCGGCCTGCCGAGCCTGCAGACGGTGGTGCTCGGCGGGAACGCCATCGGCGCCGTCGAGAACTTGGCCTTCAACGAGCTGCAGAAGCTCTTCACCGTGATCCTCGAGTCGAACCAGCTGGCGGACGTGGCTGCGCACGCCTTTCACGGCTTGCCGAACCTCGTGCACCTTGACCTGCAGAACAACAAACTGCGCGACTTCTCGCTTAAGTGCTTCTTCAACGTTTCCAACGAGCTGGTGCCGCTCGCGCTGAACCTGAGCCACAACCAAATCAACGCCATGTATCCGTACCCGACCGGCTCGCCCATGCACGTGAAGACGCTGGACCTCAGCCACAATCGGCTGCCGGAGGTGCCGACCAATTTCCTGGAGGGCGTCTCGCTGGCCCTGCGACACCTCGACCTCAGCTTCAACGAGATCGAGCGCCTGGACGACACCAACCTTCGGCCGGCTGGACGCGCTGCAGGTGCTGAAGCTGCGCGGAAACCGCATCAGCCGGCTGCGGCCGCGGGCGTTCGCGTCGGTGCCGCACCTGCAGATCCTTGACCTGAGCCACAACGCAGTGACGCGGCTTCCGGCCGGCCTCCTGCACAACCAGTGGACGTTGCGGCACCTGACGCTGGCGCACAACCAGCTGGAGGGCCTGCCGGTGGAGCTGCTGCACCGCGCGCCGCTCGAGTCGCTCGACCTGAGCCACAACGTGCTGCGCTCGGTGCCGGCGGCGGCGCTGGCGGCCGCCGGCGCCTCGCTGGCGCGCCTCGACCTCACCGCCAACCGGCTCGAGCAGCTGGACGGCGTCATGTTCGCGCGCCTGCCGCGCCTGACGCGCCTGCGCCTGGCGCACAACCGGCTCTCGGTGCTGCGCGACACGGTGTTTCTCAGCCTGCCGCGCCTGCTCAGCCTCGACCTCAGCTTCAACCCGCTGCGCACCAACTACAAGGAGCTGTTCCACTACCTGCAGCCGCTGCAGGAGCTGAACCTGGCCGCCGTCGGCCTGCAGCGGGCGCCCGACCTGCCGCTGCCCAACCTGGCGCACCTGAACGTCTCCGGGAACGAGATGACGCAGATCCCGTTCGGCGCCTTCGCCATGATGAAGAACCTGCGGGTGCTCGACCTCAGTCGGAACTCCTTCTCCGCGGTGAGACGCGCATGAAAGTTGGACATTGATCAGTGATACTCATGAACGCAGGCGCAGCTGTCTTAGCTGTTGTTTCAAAAGCTCTGAAACTATACGGGTGAACTTTTTGGCCCGCGACTGTCGGTACCATCAAAATGTTTCTGCGGCTTCGACCCATTGCTCGATGGCAGTCCTGGACTGCCATCGAGCAATGGGTCGTTCAAATCGTGAACATTGCTTGAAGCTCCTTCATCAAGGTAAACAAACGCCTTTCGGGGCTCGTCACTTTGAAAACTCGTTATATAGCACGAAGATTGTAATATGAATAGCCTAACCGAGGGTACTAGGATAGTATATGCTTACGTCATTGTTGGTCATTTCTTGACCTTTCAACTCGAAGGACATTAGTTAATGCTTTTTACAACGAGGATTTTCTTCCTGCGACAGGTTCCAAGTGAAACGTGGATGCACACGCCTCTACTGCGAACGCTCGACATATCCGGAAATCCTATCCAGATTCTCAACGGTGAGATATGTGATCCGTATCAGTCTAGTGATACCGGTGTGTTTTGGGCCCCACCGCCTTGGCAACCGTTACAATTTGCTCATTTTACTGAAGATAATTGGCGCGTTCCAGCCAATTAACTTACTTTGCTCGAATAACTTCATATTACCCAAGAGATTACCAATAAAACGCACTCTTCTGACTTCATCCAGCGTCACCTCACGGCCGACAGACGAGGTATCATGGCCCCATCACCGCTCGGCTTGCAGTCTCAGAGACGCGGCACGTCCGGAGTTTAACGCGCGCGCCATTTCCCAGGCGAGTCCTTCAGCGGACTGCAGCACGTCCGGGACCTGAACCTGGGCGAGCTGTACCAGCTGGTCCGCTTCGACACGGACACCCTGCTGCGCATGCGTGAACTCGACACGCTCCGCATCACCACCTGCCCTCAGATCGAGAAGTACAGGTGGGTGCGACGCTGCCGGCGGCGATTCCCCCCCCCCCCGGCAGGACTCTGAGGAGGGGTCACGTGCTTGGTCCCTGACCTATCGTCAATCGGAACAGCGCCCTGGAGGGTCTGGCGCGTCGCCGAAGAGCCTACTTGAACGCCTGGGAGACTGAGGCGTCCGCCGGCGCCGCCGCCGTTCCATCTGTCAGTGCCTCAGACACAATCGATACCTTGGCACCCGGTCTCGGTTTACGAGAGCAGCAGGCTGTTCCTGGCCGATGCCAAATTCTCGCTGGATGGTAAGTGCGCTCGTTTGAGAGCACGGTGTTGATGTCCCGCTGAGCGCTTTGAAGGCCTGCCAACAGGGACCCCTGGCCTTCGTTTCTCCCCGGAGTTTCGCCTACAAACTTTGATTTAGTGCTATAATATGGAACCTTGTAAGCTGAGCTTAATTTACGGGCTATCTCATCGCTTGTGAGGCCTTGTCTGTAACCTGTCCTATATATCCAGGATATACACATAGGGTATATATATATATATATATATATATATATATATATATGCCCTACGTAACGTGCATATGCTACTTTCTCCTGCTGTCAAAGCTTTATCATTTTGCTGCAGCAGATGTACGCGAATCGAATGTGCACGTGTATTGAGATTATATCACAAATGTCCCTTAAATCCATCCTTTTCCCGTCAATAGTGTTGTCGATTATTACAAAGAACTACAGAGTCATGTCTTTCACGTAGCTTTGTCGTTGTCATTTTGTTTCGCGAAGCAAATGAACGGCTCTCAAGAACTGGCAATCGCTGATATCAGTGGCAATGATATCTGCGATTTCAATCTAGATTGATCGATGCGTTTAGTGGGATGCTGATTATAACCCAACAATCACGCTTTTTGTGTTCATATCGATGTACTGAACTTTGGGAAGCGAAAACTGCAAACAGATCGCATCGCCTCGCTCCGTCTGCTCCTTGATTTGTTAACGTCAATAGACAAAGCAAAGGGCATATACTTCCGATCGTGACTACAAACATTATATCTTGTACATTGTTTATGCAAATGGAAGCGTAGGTGATAAGAACATCATACTTTGTTTATGTCTCTAGCAACAAGAGAGAACGAGTCTAGCGCCTCACCGAAGACTGACATGAGTAACAAGTGAAATGAAATGAAGTGAGTCAGCACGTTGACAGTTACGCTGTTTCCCGTCAGGTTCCGCCTTGGCGGCGTGCTGAACAGCCTTCAGTCGGTGCGCTACCTCCACGTGGAAGTTCGCGAGACCAAGCTGGAGGACCAGCTGCTGCGCGGCTTCGGGCCCAAGCTCCGCGAGCTGCGGCTCAGCGGGCAGAACCTGCGTCACATAGAGCCGGACGCATTCGAGGTCAGGGCGGGCCACACCAGGAGCTTGGTGTGAACACACCAGGAGGGTGGGGGACTCACATCAGCGGCGGCCGCCCATACAGTGGCAGGTGCCCACACAAGCTCCGGTCGCCCATGCCACCTCCGGCTGCCCACACCAGCGCTGGCTGTCGACGCCAGCTCCGGCTGCCCACAGCAGCGGCGGCCGCTCACGGCAGCTCCGGCTGCCCACACCAGCGGCGGCAGCCCACTAGTCACGTCCGCGATTGGACGGCCGTGGCGACAGGGCTTCACGGCCGGTAGCAGGGTCTGAATGTAAATGGAACCTTCGCATCCGCACTCCCCTAAACGGACCAACCGTTCATTCACGACAACGGTAACCGCAGCACTGCTGGAACCTGCACCAATGCATCCGAAATGCATTTGCTCGTCTGCGTTTCCGCCGCGCTGTGGGGCGCCTGTTCCTGAATGCGGCTGCTCCACCGGCCGCAGCCCGCCCTCCGGCGCTGCGGCAGCTCTGACGCCGCTCCGTTCGCAGGGCGTCCAGAGCCGGGTGGGCCTGGTGCTGCAGCTGCGCGACACGTCCGTCTCCGAGCTGCCGGACGACCTGCTGCGTCACCTGCGTCACGTGACGGCGCTGACGCTCGACCTGCGCGGCAACCGGCTGATCAATATGAGCCCGAGCACGCTGTACCAGAACGGCACCGCATGGGAGGCCGTCGGCACCGAGGTCGTCAAAGGTCAGGAGCTAAAAGACGCCTCCGGCGGTTAGTGTGTCATAGGTCGGCGCGTGCTGTCGTGTGCGGCTCACCCACGCCGGGGGAGGGTCGCGAAGGGCGGGGGTGAAGGGTCAGGCTAAAATGGATGGGTCATCGCTGAGGAGGAAGACAAGGCTGTACGCGAAACTGGGCAGGAAGATAGATCAGTATTGTTCTTGAATGGTCGCTGCTGAGTTGTCGCACCTGAATGGCACTGCGTTGACGATCCGATGTGAAGGTGCTTACCGGCTGCATGACAGTATTTCCGAACATTATTCGGGGGAGGGTTAGACTAGGATTTTATGTTGTTTCTTTCCATCCGTTGCCTCAAGTTTAACGTTACAACTTCTGAAGAGATGGTGTCTAGACTTTCTCCTTCCTCTGGGATGTCAAGCCATCATTGGATGGTCATACGGAAATGGTCAAACATGGATGATCACTTCAGAATGATCAAACGTGTTTGGTCACAAGTGAATGGTCAGACATAGAAGGCTACATGGGAAACAAATGGCTATGAACTCAGCATGGCAAATGACGCAACTTTCTTGTGATATTTATTAGCCCAGTGGGTTTTATTTGTCCTCCAGGCATTCGTCCATTTACGAAATGATTCGGAAGGCTTTTGGCGTAACTCTCACTGACGTGACCATTTGGAGAATGATTATGGCCGAAGCGTGGTATTACGTGCTGGCATTTGACAAGCATTCAGTTTTCACGGTATGCATTGCGTAGCTCTATTTGGAATCCTCGAAATCCCCGTAACGTTGAAGGATTCATAGAAGCTGAATGCCTCATTAAAAAAGGACTATCCATTTCGTGTTAGCATAATCACTTCGGAGCAAAGCAGTAAGCACCATATGAAGATATGCACCAAATTATTGCACATCTTCAGTCAGTGCTTTGTTCCGTTTAGTGGTTTGTTGCCACCTGCGTTTGGTTGTCAGTTTCGGTCGAAATACCCAAGGTTTCAGAGTAAAGTTAGGATGACAGTTTACGTTAACTGCCACGTGACTCAAGTCGCAGCTGGTGTAATCCAGAGGAGCTGCTTTATCTGATGCCGCGTGGTTCGCGTGATGATGCAATTCGTCGCCCAAAATGTAAGCAGGCGTGATGCAATTCATCAGGCAGCCTGCCCGGGCCGAGTGTCTTCAGACCACCTGTTACCACTGTCTCCGGTCCTGGCGTGAAGCGCGAACTTCGCTGTGGCGCGCGTACGGCCACGAGGCTCGTTTTTGGCGCGTTCCCGTCCTGACCGCTGTTGTGTTTGCACGTGATTGAGGAGCAGCGGGGGTGGTGCACTCCCCCACCCTTGGCCATATCCGGCCCCCATCTCCGGCCAGCAGCGTTGGCCAACGACTTGTGACCGGCCTGGCCCACATAGACCGACGGACAGAAAAACATACAGGCAGACAAACGACAGACAGACGGACAGACGGACAGCCCGTCCACGCTCCCTTTTCGCTACTTATAGAATTACAGAATATTAGGTGCACGGAATGAATGGCGGCTAGAGGCGAAGCGGTCACGGCGCAGCGTTGAAGTGACGCGGGAACGCAGTCCGGCGCCGGGCGGACTGGGCGGGCGGCCAGCGCGACCCGGCTGCGTTCGCCTCCCGTGCATGGTGTGGGTCCGACGCGCGCGGTGCGCCGCCCGCAGCCCGTCGTTGGCGTCGGTGCTGGCAGAGTCCGGCCGGGCGGGGCTCCCTGCCAAATGGCCAGGCAGGGCGGCGGCGGCCCGGCTTTCATCTGAACCTGATGCACTCCTGCAGCGGAAATGACGTCACTGGCGTTATCAGTTGTTCAGTGGCGCTGATAGCGGGGCTGTCTGGAGCACCGAGGCCGTGGAGAGCACGTGATTAGCCAGGTATCGAGCGGCTGTGCTGGTGCTGCCGACTTTCAGCGGCGTCTGGCGCTGTGAGAGGTCATGGTGCGCATACAATTCAGCCGTCCCGTAGCAGCGGTCAGATGCACCTTCCCCGTACCAGGGGCATGTCTGAACACCCCTCCCCTCTAACCCGCGAACCATGCATTGCAGGAAAATGAAAGGAACATCGTTGGAAAGCACTTGAAAGATAGAGTTCGAAGCCGATAACGTTTTTTTTTTAAATCGCCCAAAACTGCAAGGAAATAAAGCCAAAAATTGCCAAATTTAGGGTTTTGTTATTTCTTAATAGCTCAGCAACTAATCCATATTTTACCTTTGATTATGCCTTACACCATAGCTAATAACACCCCGAGCAACCTTTTTAAATAAAGTTGCCTCTTTTTGACTTTCGGCGCGTGCCAGATTAGGTCACGTCATCGTTCCAAAATGGCATATTTGCAAAATGTACCTCCTCTTTTTCTTCTTACCGATGAGCATGTTTTTAATGGCTATCTTTCATTTGAGAGGGTGCTGATGACATACCCAAGCAATCTCTAGATACCAAAGCACGGTTTCATGTTGAACCAAAGGTCAGCCGAGGTCAATTAAGGTTGAATTTTTAAATGATAGGAATCGAAAAATCTGAAGTTTAAGCGGGGTCTACGTGCCAAAAATACTTTTTGGAGCCCAGGGTCAATGGAAGCCAAGAGAGGTCATATGAGGTCACCAGCCGACGGTCTCTGACATCACTTTATGCGTCTATCGTGGGGAGGAATAAATAAGGCGCACATGACCATATAGGAGTTGTCTTTTTATGCAACCTTGCTCTCGCAATTTACCTCTGGCATTGTTTTTGCACATTGCAATGACCCATTCAAGGCCACTACAAACTCTTTAATGCACTGCTCAGGCCAAAAAATGTCATTGACCTCGGATGACCTTTAGTGACTGTTTTTTCCTAGTGTAGTATAGGATTACTTTGGGCCGTAAATTCGGAGGCAACATCTATTTTAACGCTGCAGAGCTATGTATATATATACACATATATATATACATGTATATATATAAACATATACATATATATATAAGCTCCTTCTGGACAAAAAGTTTGGGTTAATAGCGTGCTTCCATATTGGTGGATCATGACCTGAGTCAAGGCTAAGCGTGCTCTGGTGACATAACGGTAGCACATGTGAGGAGTCATGTTGCTGGTAACATCTAAGCATCACATTTCCGCAACAAACCGTCCAGATTTAGACAAAGTTTCAAAAGGAGCAAAACTGACCCACCTCAGACCCCCACTGACCTGGAATTTTCCGAAAAAGCTGAAATATAAGAATTGCACATTCTGTCAAACGCTTTAACTCCTGATAGTTTCAGCAACTCGGTTTAATCACGAGAAAAGTATGAGGGGTCAATTTTTGGAGGCTGACCTCGTTGGTATAACCAAAGTCAGTGACCTGACCTGATCCGGGACTGAAATTTGGGCAGGATATGTGCAATAAGTGATAAAAAAGGCACTGTAAATTTGGCCGCTCTGCTTTTTTCCGTTTTTCCACTGTAGCGGAAAAAACCCGAGGGATTGTTCAAACACCAGGGGCAGGTTAAGGTTGACAGGGGTTAGAGTAAATAAACGTTCGTTTCCGGTGTGCTGCAGTACAAGCAAAGTTTTGCTCTTACAATATTTAGAGCGTTTTGTGTGCATGAAAAACACGGCTCGCATGGCGACGAAATAATGCTGAACTGGAAGTTAAGGCTGTGCTTCACAAATATGGCAGCGCCTGAGGTTCGATTATTCCATGACGGTGCACATTCTGTTTTCCTTTCCGAATTTCGCGAGCAATAACCCCGGACTGTGATAAACTGTGATAAAATAAACAAAAATAAAAAAGAGACCCGCTGACTGTGCTAAACGAAATAACTATTGCTGTAATTTAAACCGTTTCGTTGCTGTCCCATGCCTTTTTTCGTATGGTAGAGACGAAGAGCCGGTAGTATATATATATATATATATATATATATATAGACGGAAGTCGCAAAGCACTGCAAACAGCATAGCCACATTATAATTGCCAAAAAGAAACCTTTAATCTCCATTATTTATACGAGTAGTCATCACCGTGTTAAAATGAACCACGTCCCTCACATGTTGGACACTATTATTCCACCTTTCATGTGATTGTCCAAATTTCGTCTTGCTCAACGGGACCAAAAGGTAAATGTAGCTTGCTGGCAAATCTACCCAAAAGTTGGCATACCTTGTATGCAGCGGAGACATGCCGGATCGTCCAGGGGTAAAAGCCTCGGCTGCCTCCTAACATCACCTCCGGGACGTGGAAAACATTAGCTCCGCGCGACGTGACCCTGTGACTCGGATCCTCGATCACCTCCACGAAAGACGCCTTTCTCGACGTGCGACCCGCAGCTCCGCGGATGGCGGTGGAGCCCGCACCTTCCCGAACGACGTCCCCGACGCGTGGCGGCGCGGCGACGCGGCGGCGCATCGCCGCGGGAGACGAGGAGCCTCTCGTTATCACGCCGCCGCTCGTCATTAGAGCGTCCGCTGCCGCCACATTGATTCCTTTGTCGCGCTCTCGACGCCGCCGCCGGCCGGCCCCGTCGTAACGAGTGTCGCCGGCCGCCGCAAAAATAGCGCCGCCCCCGCCGGCCGCGTGATCTGCACCCCGCCGCCGTCCGGACGATGGCTTTGTCCGGCCTCGCGGGAGATTTCCCGCGCGCCGTCCGGCCTGTGGAGGCCATGGGGCCGGTCGGAGTGAGACGTGATGGCCGCGGAGGAGACGGGACAGGACGGGACAGGCCTTGGAGGCGGTCGCCGCGGGTGGGATGGTCTGGTGAACGGGGCGGGACGGAATGAGATGGCCGCGTTAAAGTTGGTCTTTTTGCTGACTGGTGGGGGGTGTTTTTACTTGATGGGTGCCATCTATTTGGGGAATGGAACCACTCTTTCTTCTGAGACCACATTGTTTCCAGATGGCGAACATTTCGTAGGTACTCTCATCGACGCTGTAAAACAAATGTGGTAGTTCGCACAGTTGATCGGTAGAAGTTCTACCATTGAGGAGCTGCTCAGTTCTCTCGAAAACCCATCTGGACTTTCCCGCACTCAAAGAGCTGCTATCCGGTCCTCTGTATATCTGGTCCTCTGTATATCCAGTCCTCTGTATATCTGGTCCTCTGTATATCTGGTCCTCTGTATATCTGGTCCTTGTATATCTGGTCCTCTGTATATCCAGTTCTGTATATCTGGTCTCTGTATATCTGGTCCTTGTATATCCAGTCCTCTGTATATCTGGTCCTCTGTATATCTGGTCCTCTGTTATCGGTCTCTGTATATCTGGTCCTCTGTATATCTGGTCCTCTGTATATCTGGTCCTCTGTATATCAGTCCTCTGTAATCTGGTCCCTGTATATCTGGTCCTCTGTATATCTGGTCCTCTGTATATTGGTCCTCTGTATATGGTCCTCTGTTTCTGGTCCTCTGTT